>CATIWF010066886.1:0-45720 GCA_949630135.1 Balakata baccata
TAGGAGCTTTTGACTTACGTTGTATAGAAGTTTAGAGAGTTTGAGTTTGCTTCTTGTTGAAAAGTCTTTTTTTTTTCTTTCTTATTCTCAAGTGTTAGAGATTGTGACAAATTATTAGTTTGCTGTAAGTAGTTGTTGTGTCTTCAACAGCTACTTGGAATCTGTTGTATCCTGGGAGACAAACACCAGTTATCCTAAATACCGGTGGTAGGAGGCGAATTTGTCTTAAGGAAATTATGTGGAACACATGCCTCAGATTGTTTTCCATTTCTCTTGTTTTTTTTTTGAATATTGAATTAACAATTTCTCCTATTGTTTTAATCATAACAATCTTAAGACAATTTTCCGTTTGTTAATTCTTTATTCAGATTTATTAATTCTTAGAATTAATATTATTTGTTTGTTGTTTCAGTGAAATAGAGAACACGGTAGCTGCTACCAATGTTCAAGATGGATCCCAGCCATCAGTTTCTGTTGCTCGGCTTGTGGTACCTATTAACCATAGAGAAAAAATAGAAAAATTCAGCGGATTGAATTTCAGGAGGTGGCAACAGAAAATATTGTTTTACCTAACTACCTTGAATCTTGCACGAATCTTGGTTAAGGACGCTCCTACTCTTAAAGAGGATGGGCAAGATATCCAAACAAGGATGACCTATAATAGTTGGCATCATTTCAACTTCTTGTGTAGGAATTATGTCATGAATAGGTTGCATGATTCATTATACAATGTGTATAGTGGAATCAAGACTGCAAAATAGTTGTGGGAATCATTAGACCAGAAATATAAATCTGAGGATGCCGGTGCCAAGAAATTTATAGTGGGATATTTCCTGGATTATAAAATGGTGGATTCCAAGACTGTGATAAGTCAAGTTCAAGAGCTTCAAGTTATTCTTCATGATATTCATGCTGAAGGAATGAACTTGAGTGAAACCTTCCAAGTGGCTGCTATGATTGAAAAATTACCCCCTAGCTGGAAGGGTTTCAAAAATTACCTTAAGTACAAGCGAAAGGAAATGAATATTAAGGAGCTAATTGTTAGACTTCGAATTGAAGAAGACAATAGAGCTCAGAAAGGAGGGGGTTGAATTCTTCTGAGGCTAAGGTAAATGTTGTTGAACATAGACAAAATACCAAAAAGAAGAAATTCAAATAGCCTAAAACAGGTCCCAAAGGTGGAGTTTCTAAAAAGAAATTCCTAGGTAAATGCTTTAACTATGACAAGATGGGTCACAAGGCTTTTGATTGTAAGCTCAAGAAAATGAGCAATGAAGCAAATCTCTTGCAAAATATTACTTAAGAGGTTTCTGATATTAATCTTGTTGTTGTGATATTAGAAGTGAACATGGTTGGGTCTAACCCAAAAGAATGGTGAATTGACATTGGTGCCACAAGGCATATATGCTCAGATCTTGAAATGTTCTCTACCTTCAAGCCGAAGAGTGGAGAAAAATTGTTTATGGGCAATTCTGTCACTTCTGAAGTTACTGGTGAAGGACAAGTGGTGCTAAAGATGACTTCTAGTAAGAAGCTGACTCTAAACAATGTTTTGTATGTGCCTGATATTCACAAGAATTTGGTGTCAGGTTCATTGTTGAACAAGCATGGGTTTAAAATGGCTTTTGAATCAAACAAAGTTGTTTTGTCCAAGGGTGGATTGTATGTGGGCAAAGGGTATGCTATTGATGAGCTTTTTAAACTCAATGTAATTGTTATTAAATGTAATAATGAAAGTACCTCTTCTGCTTATTTGCTTGAGTCTTCTAGTTTATGGCATGGTAGACTAGTACATGTTAATTATAATACCTTGAGAAGGTTAATTAACTTAGACCACATGAAATTTGTGTTAAGGCAAAATTAACTAGATCATCTTTTCAAACTATTGAAAGAGAAAGTGGACCACTTGATTTAATCCACAGTGATGTATGTGATTTAGAATTTATTTAAACAAGAGATGGAAATAAATATTTTATCACATTTGTGGATGATTGCACAAAATATAGTTATGTGTATTTGCTTAAGAGCAAAGATGAGGCTATAGAGAAATTTAAACTCTATAAAATTGAGGTTGAAAATCAATTCAATAGAAAAATCAAGGTTTTGAGAAGTGACCGTGATGGTGAATATGTGACACTATTTGGTGAATTCTGTGCACAACATTGAATTATACATGAGACCACAGCAACGTATTCACCACAATCTAATAGTGTGGTTGAAAGAAAAAATCGTACCTTGAAAGAAATGATGAATGCAATGCTCATAAGTTCTGAGTTACCACAGAACATGTGGGGGGAAGCCATATTGTCGGCTAATTACCTTTTAAATAAGGTGCCCCGTAGTAATCTCAACAAAACTCCTTATGAATTATAGAAAGGGAGAAAATCATCCTATAAATACTTGCGAGTATGGGGGTGTCTTGCGAAAGTGGTAATGCCTATATCAAAGAAAGTGAAAATAGGGCCAAAATTAGTTGATTGCATTTTTATTGATTATGCACATAATAGTAGTGCTTATCGGTTTTTTATGCATAAATCGGAAATTCCGGATATTCATAAGAATATGACTATAGAATCAAGGAATGCGTCATTCTTTGAACATATATTTCCTTGTAAGAGTTTGGAAGAGGCTAAATCATCCAAGCGACCTCTTGAGGCTATTATTGAAAATAGTCAAGATCAAGTTCATGATGAAGAGCTTGGTTTAGAGGATGAGCCTATTGAGATAGAGCTCAGGCATAGTAAAATAGTAAGGATAGAAAAGTCTTTTGGACCAGATTTTCTGACCTACTTACTAGAGGTAGAACCTCAAACTTATAATGAGGCTATAAACTCTTCAGAAGGTCGTTTATGGAAAGAGGCTATTAAGAGTGAGGTTTATTCCATTTTGTAGAATCATGCTTGGGAATTAGTGTATTTACCTCCAGGATATAAACCATTAGGATCTAAGTGAAATTTCAAAAAGAAGATGGAGGCAGATGGTTCAATTGATAAGTATAAAGCTAGGCTTATGATTAAAGGTTACAGACAAAAGGAAGGCCGAGATTATTTTGATACTTATTCGTCTGTAACCAGGATCAATTCTATAAGAATGATTATAGCGATTGCTAGGTTGCACAATCTTGAAATACATCAAATAGATGTAAAAACTGCTTTTCTAAATGGAGATTTAGACGAAGAGATCTACATGATACAACCTGAAGGGTTCATTGTCCTGGGACAAGAAAAAAAAGTATGTAGATTGGTTAAATTACTATATGGTTTAAAGCAAACGCTTAAGCAATGGCATGAGAAATTTGATAGTGTTATGCTATCTAGTGGCTTTAAAATCAGTGAGTGTGATAAATGTGTTTATGTCAAAAACCAACTGATGGTTATGTCATATTATATTTATATGTTGATGACATACTCATTATTGGTAGTAATGACAAAATGGTCAAGTCTACCAAGGATATGTTAAATTCAAAGTTTGATATGAAAGATATGGGACTAGCAGATGTGATTCTAGGAATTAAAATTACTAGAAGATCAGATGGGCTGACCTTGAGTCAAACTCATTATGTTGATAAAATACTTGGTAAATTCAATAAGAATGATACCAATATTGCTAGAACCCTATTGGACTTGAGCCTTCATCTATCAAAGAATAGAGGAGAAAGTGTGTCTCATATAGAATATGCTCGTGTGATTGGCAGTCTTATGTACTTAATGAATTGTACAAGACCAAATATTACTTATGTAATGAGTAAATTAAGTCGATATACAAGTAATTGAGGGCTAGATCACTGGAAAGGAATTGTAAGAGTACTTAGGTACTTAAGGTATACTCGTAATTATAGACTGTATTATACCAGATATCCAGCTATACTAGAAGGTTACAGTGATGCTAATTGGATTTCTGATATAAAAGATTCAAAATTCATTAGTGGTTATATATTTACACTAGTTAGTGTAGCTGTGGCTTGAAAATCTTCTAAACAAACTGTTATAGCCAGATCTACGATAGAATATGAGTTTATTGCATTAGACAAATGTGCTGAAGAAGTTGAATGGCTACGCCATTTCTTAGAAGATATTCCAAAATGGGAAAGTCTCGTGCCACCAATATGCATACATTGTGATAGTCAATCTGCAATTGGAAAGGCACAGAGTAACATGTATAATGGTAAGTCTAGACATATTCATCGTAAACACAATACCATCAACCAACTGCTCTCAACAGGAACAGGAGTTATCGCTGTTGAATATGTAAAATCAAAGGATAACATTGCAGATCCGCTAACCAAAGGGTTAAATTAAAAGCAAGTTGATAAATCATCAAAGGGAATGGGACTTAAACTCGTAAAAGTATAATAAGTCGATACAAAGGAAAACCCAACCTAGTTGATTGGAGATCCCAAGATCTAGGTTCAATGGGACAACTTAATTGTAAAGACGTGGAAAGATCACTGTAGGGGATATACCAAGTGAAGATCGGAAATAAGGTTAAGATATGCTTTTAATGATACATTTGTATAAGGTATCACCTATGTGAGAGTGAAGTGGGGCCGCTTCAAAGGAGAATGTATTAAAATTCAATTCTCCAAAAACTCTCGCAGAACTAGGTAGATGTTCAGGGCTAAAATGAACATAAGAATGAAAACTAAATTTTGTCAAGAAAGATTCATGTGTGGAGTGTATCATATTTACTCGAGAAAACTGAATAGTTCAATGACATCATATCAACTGGATAGTGGGTAAATTAAATATACTTTTATAAGGAAAGGTTCAAAGTGTAACACCTACCTATGCTGTGCAGGTTTCAATTGTCAAACTCTATCACGTAATAAAGCTTTGCTCGTCTTACTTTTTTGCCCAATTTTATTCATGTGGGGGATTGTTGGAAAAATTGTGATTATGAGCCATTTTGAGATGATAATTCGGGTGAGTTCCACAACTTTATTTTGGGAGAAAGGCCCAGATATATGTTCCTTGACATAAGGATTATGAATTAATGTATTCATATGCTCAAAATGGAGAATGTGTGAATACAAATTGAAGCTTAAAGTAAGCTCCTTGGTAAGGAGGGTAAGGAGATTAAAAGTGAAAAGTGAATCTGTGGGAGTTTATTCCACATCACTAAGAATTGAAGTTAGACTTGTGTTTATATATAGAGATGTATTCTTACATGGGTAAGAAAAGTAGAATGGAAGGCTCTCTCTTGCGCACTCAGGCACAGGGGGTGCAAATTCATAGTTCGGGATGGGCCAATGCGTGGGTGCGCAACTTGCATATACGAATGTCAGCCCAAAATCTCGTGGTCCTCAACAAACCCAATTTTTATGAATATTTTTTATTTCTGGAAAATATGGCAACACTCCCGTGTTGATCCACACGGCCGACAGTCTGCCACGCTCGTATGGATCCACAAGGCCAAGCCACTGACACACCTGTGTGGATCCACATGGTCGTGTCTACAGTGTGTGCAAGGCAGATCCACACTCCCTGTGGATCTACATGCCCGTGTAGATTCTGTTCCAGAATGATCTTTTGAGTTTCATGTTTTTTGGAATTTCAATTTTCTGATGTTTCAAATATTAATTTCATCATTATTTGAGAGTTACAAAAACATTATTGGCAACTTTTAAAGGAAATTAATCACAATTAATCTCATATCTCTTCCATCTAGTATAAATAGGTAGTTTTGGCTTGAATTTTAAAGAATTTTTTTTGAAGAGTTTACTTTGATTGTTCTTGAAGAGTTCTTTATTTCTTCTTCTTCTTCTTCTTCTTCTTCTTCTTCTTCTTCTTCTTCTTCTCAAGTAATAGAGAATGCGACAAGTTCAAAGTTCGCTGTAAGTAGGTGTTGTGTGTTCAACAACTATTTGAAATCTGTTGTATTCTGGAAGACAAACGCCGGTTATCCTAAACACTAGTGTAGAAGGCAAATTTATTTTAAGGAAGCTGTGTGGAACACAAGTCTCGAATAGTTTTTTCATTTCTCTTGTTTTGAATATTGAATTAACAATTCTCATTTTATTGTTGTTGTTCTCCTAACAGAATATATTATTAATTATTATTTAAAAAACATTAAATAATGGAATATAAAAAATACAATATGCGAAAAATAAATAAATTAATTAGATACTTACTATAGCATAACATGAAATTTATTAAAAATAATAACAAAAAAAATTATTCATAATAAAAAAAATTAGTATAATTCAAATTATATTGGAGTGATTTTGTTAGATATTTACATATTTATAGTAAAGCGACATGGATTTTTTATATATGGTTTCTTTTAGTCAAACGGCAATATTTTTTTTTAGTTATTAGTTTGTTAGAAGTCCTGTTATTTTTCTGATTTTTCAAGACTTTTCTATATATAAATCACTAGTTGTATTCTACTTCTTTAGATGAATGAAATACTTTTTCTCCATCTATGCAATTACTCTCAAGAATTGATCAAATTTATCCAATGTTGATAAATTTTTTTATAATAATAACAATACAAATTTATTATTAATAAAACATAAAAAAAAAATATATCAATGTAGTTATCGTTTTTGATAGGTCAAGTTTGTGAATTCATTTTGTTCTTAAACAAGTTCAACTTCATAACTATTGACAAAAATCTTCATTTATATATAGAATTGCACTAATACACGTACAAAAGAGTGAGGACAAACTAAATTCACAATAGATATGATAAAAATATTCATTACAAAAAATACAAACTAAACTTCAATAACAAAAAATAAAAATACCAAAATAAACTATAGATATTCGGTGAACAGCAAAAAATAATACTTTGTGCAAAAAATAAAGAAAAAATAAATAAAAATGAAGATATATCATTGGTGCTAAAAAGCCTACTACAAACCTTGAAAACAATCAATTTAAAAAGCAAAAAAAAAAAAGTATGTCGGGTAGTTGATTGTTATTTTTAAGGTTACTAGTTTTTATTAACTTGTCTTGCACATGATTATTAAATATTAAACTCATCATTAGTCACTATTTAGTTTTTATATAATTTTTTATTAATATATTTCTTCTTATTATAGTATTTTATTTATAGTGAATTATAAAAATGTATATTTATTTCAAATTTTATCAAATTACGAATTTGTCTATTATTAAAAGTTATATAGAAAATAAAAGTTGTAAATATTTTACAGTTTTAGTAATAATAAATTATATACGGTGAATTATGGTGGTGAATTTATAAGTTTATTAATTAGAATTTGATTATTCATTTGTTTTGAACTTAATTGTTCATCGTTTTAAACTTAATTATTCATCATTTATAGATTCAATATTTATATTTTGATTGTATATCATTTTCAACTTAATTGTTCATTTTATATTTAAAACTTATAATACATTTTTTTATTATTTTTTATTACTTATTAAGTTATTTAATTATTTAATTACTTATTAATATTTAAATTAATTAATTTAATAAGTAATAAAATTTATAAAAGAAAATAATTTAATAATTTAATAGAAAAATAATTACAATAATATTTAAACATTATATAAAATAATAAATTAATAATATTAAAATAATTAATTAAATATTAAATTTATATTAAAATAAATAAAATAATATAATTCACAAATATATTAAAACTAATATTTTTTCATTCAAAACAATAAATAACAAATAATTAAAACACTCAATAACGCTTAATAATTAAGTTAATTAATTTAATAAGCAATAAATATTAATAAAATAATTTAAATATTTAATATTTCATTAGAAAAATATTTAAAATAATAAAATTATATTTTTTACTGTGTCTTCCTAATATTTTTTTATTAAATTATTTTTTCTTTCTTTTTAATATTAATTATCTATTTTTTAATAAATAAAACATAATTACCTAATTCTAATGAAATTGGACTTCTAATTAATAAATTATTAATATTATTCAATAATAAATTAAATTATTAAATGACAAAATTAATTCAATTAACTAATACAATTAGGTTGACTTTTTTGGTAAATTTGTTTCTCCCTCCTATTCTCAAGTTTTATATATAGTACAATAATTATGATACAATATGATTAAGAAAAAAATATATATTTTAATATGTCAACTAAAACACATTTTAAATGAAAATTTATAAACTTTTATTCATCAAATATTAAGTTCTTTCATTCTTATTTTATTGAACTAAATTCTCATTGATAAAAATAAATTGAAAAAAAAAAAATTCAAATTGAAGGGTCTAATATAAACAAAAAAATTATAATTAAAATGCATAAATTATAATTTTTTGCATAACTTGTAACCAACACCACAAATTCGCTAATTCTCATGAAACATTGAAATTTAATTATGTTTACTCTAGCATCCTTTGTTTTCATTTAAGGTTGTGCATTTTTTCATGACTTGACCCTATCAAATTCAAACTTAATAGAATTAGATTTCTAATTAATAAATTATTAATACTATTAACTAATAATTAAATTATTAAATGACAAAATTAACTCAATTAACTAATACAATTAGATTGATTTTTTGATAAATTTATCTATTCCTACTATTACCACTTTTATATATGTTATGATTATGATTAAACTATGTAATTCAAGCATAAATATGTTGGCTTGATATTGATATGAAAGTTCACCAAATAATATATATTTTACTTGTTTTAATTTAGATTAATTAGATAAATTAAATCCTAAAATAATAATAATAATAATAATAATAATAATACAACAAGTGGCAATGCATACCAAGGATGAAATAATGGGACATAGTCAATTGTGATAAGTACTATAATTCCACATGCATTAAGTTTTATTTGTTCATAATTATTAATATTAAATAAACATAACACTAATATAATATGAATTCAACACGAAAGTTAGAGTTGAAGTTTATAGTGTAATTATCACAATAGTGCTATTCTGATAAAATTAAAAAAATTATTGTGTTATATTATGAATTGACATTTTAATACAAAAAATACATTTAACATTTTAATAATCTGTCCATTATTGATTTAACACGTTTAATGTATATATATATTATTTAAATCATATTATATTTATTCAATTTAATTTATAGATTAGTTATGTTAAATATTATGTCATGGTTAACACATTTAACCTAACATTTTATAATTTATATATACATTAATTAGATCCTATTAACATTAATTCCATTCAATTTAAAATTTAATTATATTAAACATATTGTATTAATCTATTTATTAAGTACTTCATGCTTATATTTAAATGTAAAACATAATTAATTTATTGTGTCGAATTTGTAGTTATCTAAATAAATAAATAACTTATAACCTGCTCTTCAATTTGTTATAATTTTTCAAATTGCCCTCTAAAAAGGTTTTTGGTACAAATTATCCATCAAAACAAGTTTTTGGACTAAATAACTACCTTAAATTTATTAAAAACGATATAAATTGACACATTAAGCTTACATAGCACATAAAGTGTAAATTAATTCTAGTTTGGGTGCATGAAGCAAAAATTTCACTTTGAAAAATTTAAAATATTGAAATAAAATATAAAATCAACCCTTTTACTTTTCTTTCTTTTTTTTATTATTTTTTTTATTTTTTCACTTTGAACCTCACTTTTTTTTTTTTTTTTTTGCTTTCATATAAAATCATTCTCTTCCTCCCTCCACCTTGAATAAAAACATGCAATAACTTTTTTTTAAAAAAATTTTGTTACTGCCTTATTTCCACTGTATTTAATACCTTTTTTTTTTCAAGGTTTGCTGTTCTTTTTTTATTTCAAACTTTTCCATCGGATAATCCACTGCAAGAATTGAAAGAATGGTGTTTGCAATGACAAGAGGAGGCTCTTTCTTAGGGTCTACAATTGGGACAAACACATCAATGCCCGGATGGTCTGATCGGCCTTTCGGAGATTGGGGGATTCGAAATGGTCTTTTAAAACAGAGAGGTCAGTGACTCTGTTTACAGGGCAGAGTTTAGGAAGCTGATAAAGAAGCCATGAAATGGCAAACCATATCTCACAAGTTATGGACATCCCCCATAGCCACATTGTTGAAGTTGGTCTTCCTCTCTGCACACAAGTCTTTGTCTTGTGTCTCCCTTGCATTGATTGAAAGAAAATACAAGACCAACAGATGTGAAAATTGTTGACAGTAAACAAATTTAATGGAAATTGAGCTTATCTCAAATGAACTTTTTTTTCACTATTGAGAAGAACAAAGGAAAATCCTACCGCTTCTAGAAATTGAAAATTCTAATGGAAATAGCAAAAGTAAATGCAAAAAAGCACTGCAAATCCAAGAATTACAGCTAAAGTTAAGACCAGTAATTCATGCTTGAAACCAAAATATTCATCTTTCTCTTTTCTTGGAAATAAAAGAATGAAGAGGAGGCTTTGAAGAATGAGAAAGATGTGAAGGTGATGGAAGAGAGAGAAGTTCGGTTTTTTTTTTTTTAATAAAGTTTGCCACGTCATTTACGAGTTGTCTTGTTTTTATTGGCTCTCCAGTATATGTCATCGCGCGTGTTACTCCTTTCACGGACAAATTTTCTTAATGAGGCAATTTATATTGTTTTTTAAAATTGAGGTGGCTACTTATTCTTAAAAACTTGTTTCAAGGGCTAATTTGTGCCGAAAATAAGTATTTGGGGTAATCTCAGAAATTTCGACAAATTCAGGGCAGGTCATGGGTTATGCCATAAATAAATAAAAACCCCATTCATCGAGCTGCGAAGGTTTTTCTGAGTTTCTGCCTCTCTCTTACAAAATTCATTTGCGTATGATTTCAAACAAAAAACCCTAATTGTAAACTGAAATTCCAATTACCAATGGAAGATACAGAAGGGGGCCTAAGCTTTGACTTCGAGGGAGGCCTTGACTCCGGCCCTACCAATCCCACTGCATCTATGCCCACCATCGCTTCCGACAATCCTGCCGCCGCTTCTGCTGCTGCTGCTACCAATACATCATCTGTTCCAGCTGCGTCCGCTGTGGACCCTGCCTCAGCAGGCGCCAACCAGGCGGGCAGACGTAGCTTCCGGCAGACTGTCTGTCGACACTGGCTACGTAGCCTTTGTATGAAGGGCGATGCCTGCGGCTTCCTACACCAATATGATAAGTCTCGAATGCCTGTTTGCCGCTTTTTTCGGCTTTACGGAGAGTGCCGGGAGCAGGATTGCGTGTACAAGCACACCAATGAGGATATCAAGGAGTGCAATATGTATGTCTCTCAACTGTTATTTACGATCTTATGAATTTATAATTGATGATCTGAAATGGAGAACTCACTGCACTCGATAATTGCTAATATTGTTTTCAATACTTTCTATGCTTATTTGTATTTCATTATGGCTAAAAGGAATTAGAATGATAAAATCTTTTGCTTGTTACAATTTTCGTTTCATTTTTACGCATCATATTACACCAATGAACTCATTTCTGATATAACACATACAGTCAGTTTGAACTTCATCTATGAATTGGAATTTATGTGATAAATTATGTTTCTGGAGTGTCAAATGACATCATTGCATTAATTTGAATTTTTATTCAGTATCAAAGCTAATGGAAGGCTTCAATTGCAGGTACAAGCTAGGGTTTTGTCCAAATGGGCCTGATTGCCGGTATAGGCATGCAAAGTTGTCTGGACCTCCACCTCCTGTGCAAGAAGTTCTTCAGAAAATTCAGCAACTGAATTCTTACAATTATGGATCTTCAAACAAATTTTTTCAACGAGGTGCTAATGCACAGCAACATACAGAAAAAGGTCAGTTTTTGCAAGGTTCCAACAATACAGGCGTGGCAGGAAAACCTACAGTAACCGAGTCTGCTAATGTGCAGCAGCCTCTGCAGCAGCAGCAGCAGCAACAACAACAACAGCCTCCACAGCAAGCCGTTCAGACACAAGCACAAAGTATTCCAAATGGTCAGTCCATTCAGGCAAACAGAACTGCAATTCCTTTTCCTCAAGGAATATCTAGGTGTGTTCAGAGTCCTAAGGTCTTTAATTGGGTTATGTAAATCAGTTTTTGTACTTTGTTTGGATATTGTTATTAACACTATAGTGATGATAGGCAATGGTTTAGGAGGATTTTTTTATTTTTTATTTTTGTATTGAGCTTATGTTCATCAAATAAATCCCATTATTACCTCAAATGCAGAGGGAACAGAACTTATTTTTTTTCATTTTTCTCTCAATATATTTTTTAAATTTGACCTATTTTATGCAGTTCTTATGTAATATACTTAAAAACTACATTTTACCAAGCAATAATAGTATTAAATCTTACTGATGCCGATCTTACATGTCTCTCACTACAGCCTTAGGGGCATCAAGCCTTGTTTTGTTTTGGGAAAGGGTGACACATATGGGATTTTGGTATCATTCCTAGATGTTGCTTTTCTTCTTGAGGTCTGCATCATTAACAATGGTTCTTACTAGTCAATTTGAACCAGAGCTTTGTCTAATCTGCTCACTTCAGTGTGCCAACCTTGGTTGTAGCCTTCACCTGTTTCAGAATCTCAATTTTAAACCTTTTTTATTTTTGGTTTTTTTTTTTTAAGTAGATGTGCAGAAATCATGTATATGCATATTGTCTCATTTTCATGTTCATAGTTCAAATTATTAAGATTAGTTGTCATTAAGCATGTAGAGAGCAAAAAGATTTTTGCATATTCCTGCTCTTATATGTACTAAGACACTGCTATTGCAGGAAATAAGTTTATTACATGAATGTTTACCATAGGATTGTGCATTTCCAATAACTTTTTGGCCTTTAAAGTGTGAAGTAATTCACTAATAAATTGAGCTGAATGTGGAACCTTGCTCATGGGCTAATCTTTTTTCTCTTCATAACATTTATTATGTTAATAGTGTTCTTAAGTTTCAGGTTTCTGACTTGTATTTGAACATATATAGAATGAGATAGCTTTAGAAGAATATGTGAAATTGCATACACATGGTGCATTTTGTTCATTTGATGTGCATAAACTGATATCAGTTGCATAACCATATAGTATCAGACTGTTAGTACATTTGGAAGCATGCGACAATCATCTGTATCATGGATTTTCAGTGCGATGTAAACTGTAAAGAGAAAAGAGAGTAATAAATAATGGTATTTATTCACATTAGTAGCATATGAAAAGTGTTCTGGACAGGATTGTGATGAATACTTGGATACGACTGATATTTCAAATGGTTATACTTATACAAAGTACTGCAATTGGTGACTCAAATAAGACTGAGTTGTTGAATTTCAGTTATATTTTCTTAGTTGAATATATAGATATGATAATCATAATTTTAGCATGTAGGCGTGCTTGTGATTTTGGGTTAGGTGGCAAGAAGAGAAGCGAAGCTACCCTTGGTTTGCAATATAAATTCCCATTTCAGTTGGCTATAAATATTTAATTGAGCACACAGTTGTCAAACTATCAAGTTATTAGGGATGTCATTATTGTCCAAAAGGATGCTTTAGGGTAAGTTTTTGTTTTAGTACATATGGATGATCATATTTAATTTTTTGATTATTCATGATGTCCACAAGATTAGAAGACTTGGATGAGATGAAGGAAACAGGTGAACTTTTGATGGAAAGATAATATAAATAGAATACAGGTAACATATGGAAGATAATTGATTCAAAGTGCTGAGACCTTAATTTTTTGATTATTCATGATGTCCAAGGATGATCATATTTAATTTTTTTGATTATTCATGATGTCCACAAGATTAGAAGACTTGGATGAGATGAAGGAAACAGGTGAACTTTTGATGGAAAGATAATATAAATAGAATACAGGTAGCATATGGAAGATAATTGATTCAAAGTGCTGAGACCTGAGAGTGTGCTGTGTGTTGTGTTGAAAGAAGAAAATCATGAGAAAAATTATAGGTAAACAGTAAAAGATTGAGACTGCTTGTTTTTTGAAGGTCAGGTACCTATAGAGATCTAACTAATTGCTTATCGTAGATCTCCAGATGATTACCATATAACAGGATCTATAAAGATAGCTTACAGATGAAAAAGAGTGGATTACTGGCTGAAACGAGCATATGCTTGCACGACTTTAGGATCCATAGTTGTAGATCATCCAATTGGTGTAATCTTTAGTGAGGTACACACTTTTTGTTTGGAAACCGGAATTGAATTATTATTTCCTTTTCCTTCATCATTGGCTGTCTCAAAATATCAGTGTTTGCCCAGTCAAATATTATGAAAATAAAATACTGTAAATTTCTAGAGGAACTGGTGGGAATTTTACACTTCCATATGAGATTCTGTTTTGAGAGCTCCTGATAGTAGTTTTGGATAGTTTAGCAATTAGGGACATATGCCTGATTTTGAGATCATATGGAGTCAAATGTGAGGGGAATGTTAAGATAAAAAAAAATTGACAAGAATATTGTCATTTTGCACAATGGGATTTCTATGCATTTCATGTATGTGACTCAAAATTGATGATCCATTAACTTTACATACAATCATGTATGTCTCTATTTATGTATGCAAATTGGTAGTTATATATTATGATTTATGTGTTTATATCATAATATTTGTATTAAGTTGTCCAACATTTTAGGAGACTTAGTTGCAATATTAAGTGCTTGGGTTGTTAAGGATTTTGGTGGGAGATGTTGTTGTGGTTTTAAAGGATTAGAATTTTGAGAGGCTTAACCTGATTTAAATCCCATAATATCTCTGAAAAGAGATAAAAAGATAAGCTAATAGAAACATTGGAGGAAGGGTAGAGACTGAATGCCATCATGATCAATGTTGCCTCATGGTACTTTTAAAGATTTTTGGTCTGAGGTTTTACCAAGTTTAAACTTTCTTTTTTTTTTTTTCCAATTGGGGTATACTTATTTACTAATTGTTGGATTTCTTATTGGACTTGGACTTTTTGTTTGCCAGCTACTTTTTCTGTACCTGACTTGCATGGGAACCTACTAAGAATAGATGCAGCAGGTTTGACCCTAAGTTGCCATTTAGCAGTTGGTTTCTTGTTAGGTTGATGTACATTGAGGCATCTGCTTGTCTCTTTAAGATATAGTTGTGTAGTTTTCTTGTATAACCATTGAAAGGTTGTTCTTTCTTATGTCACTAATTTATTTTTGTAATTTCCATATATCTCTCACATATTGACTTCTTATGTATGAATATCTGTTTATTAGAATGTGCCCTAGCAGGTTTGGGTAATCAAGTATAAATGTACTTTGCAGGACAAAACTGCAGTTCTGTAGTTTAACAGTGATATCATGAAAGTAGGTGAGTTAGGAACACATACCACTTACAAAAAGTTAAAAATCCATAGCACTCATTACAGCACTGCTCCTTGATGCCACTTGAACCCATCATAAAGTCCTTGATCCAGTACATAGGATCTTAGGTCATGCTGTATGTGGATTTTCTCCATTGGTAATTGGAGCTGCCATGTAACTTTGTCTTCTGCTTATATGTTAGTTCTCAATTTTTGTCTTCTCACCATATTTTATGCAGTGATTGTTCTTCTCAGTTATTGATGACCTCCAATCTTTTTTTCTTTATTATTTTGCTTCTCTCTACCTTCTTGTTTTCAATTAGGACACAAGTTTCTTTTGATAATTGTTCAATCTACTTTACTTATTCTACTTTGATATACATGAAACCTTAGGTATTTTATTGTTAAAAGTTGCAACCGCGAAAATTTGGAATTATCTGTGCAACAAGGAGTTTGGGCAACTCAAAGAAGCAATGAAGCTAAGTTGAATGAAGCTTTTGATTCTGCTGAAAATGTGATTTTAATTTTTTCAGTCAATCGGACTCGGCATTTCCAGGTATGATTGGGATCTGATATCCTGCAGTTGTTGATGTGTGATCTACTTTTATATTCAATTAAATAATCAGTTTGGATTTTGATGAGCGCCTTCTGCTTAGCTTATGGGGCTTCTAAATTAAATCATGTTGATATTAGTACTCCTTTTTTGCTTTATCTGAGGTACTAAACCTACAATCATCTATGGGCCATAGGGATGTGCGAAGATGACATCCAAAATTGGTGCTACTGTTGGTGGGGGTAATTGGAAATATGCACATGGAACTGC
Organism: Balakata baccata; assembly: GCA_949630135.1. Classification (NCBI taxonomy): domain Eukaryota; kingdom Viridiplantae; phylum Streptophyta; class Magnoliopsida; order Malpighiales; family Euphorbiaceae; genus Balakata; species Balakata baccata. Next base: position 16,070 of record CATIWF010066886.1, read on the forward strand.
ACATTATGGACGGAATTTCTCAGTTAAGTGGTTAAAGGTGCGTTTTGGTATTTTTATTTTATCTATTTTGTTCTGAAATTCTTTCTGCTTTGTTTAATTACCAATTCTACTGCTATAGTCCAATGTGGTTAAAAGCGCTCGCCTAGTGTGCTAAAGCGCAAAATAAGTCCATTGCTTCATATACAATTAAAATGTGTTTCTTATAAAGGTGATAGGTTAGGGTTTTTATTTTAATAGATAAAAGCTGGAGGCTATAAGTATGTAACAAACTATTAATTTACTGTCATTAGCTTCAAATATTAGATTCCTACATAATTACATAGATTTTCTTTTTAATTTTTTGAATGTTATGGAGTTTCTTCTATCATATGAAGTGACTTTTAACAAGTTTTAATTGTTACTTGATTGTGTTTGCCAATATTTTTTATTTAAATTCTTTATTATATTATATTACTAATTATACATTAGAACTTTAGCGCTTTGCCATTCAGGCGAGTACTTTTTTTGCGCTTCAAGACGATAGAAAGGTGTATTGCCTTAAATGCTCCTATCTCTTTTAACTACCTTGCTATAGTCAAACTGCAATGATGAAGTAAATACCAGTGTCGACTAGTTTTAGTTTAAGCATAAGTTCATTGCTTAGGGAAAGCAACATAGCAGATTTACTATAGTGATGTTCTACATTATATGTTATTTATGTGATGGGGGCAATCAAGTTTTGCAAAATTAGGCAATATGCAGATTCTTATGTCAATTTTCAAAAATAACTGTTTCCTATTCATGTTCCACAGTGATGGTTGAGCAATGGTTTTGTTATGTGAATGGAGTATTCAAGTTCTATGAATAATTGAAATCTCATTGGCAAGCTCCATATGTATATTTTTTCGTGGATAGTCGCTATTCAATGCAGGTGTATATGGTGTAGCTAATTGCAAATTTCTATATGCAGTTATGCGAATTATCATTCCATAAAACTCGCCATCTAAGGAACCCATTCAATGAGAACTTACCAGTAAAGGTACCTCTTCCTGTTATAAGTATTATGCCCATGTTATCTTATGGTGCTTTTTGTTTTTCTTTCTCTCCTCACCCCATTGTTTTATGCCTGTCTTGTCTCCTGTCCCTTTGGCATTGGACATAATCTTAGGTTTGACAGAGCTTGCAATGTTTTTTTTCGCATTGTGGTTTCTGAATCTGCCAATTGAAGTGTTTAATGAACTGTGATCAGATGCATATATAAAATTGTGTGCATGCACATTACACCCATCTGCATGTGTGCATGCAAGAACTCCCTTCTTGTATGCATATGTAGCATAACTATTTCATCCCATTATTGTAGCCCAATGGAGTTTACTGTATGTAGCATCTTATCCTGGTTGTATTTTGAGTCTGCAATTATCCATATATTGGGCTTTCTTAATTTGCAAGTTTGATGTGCATTATTACCTAATTGGCTAAATGCTTGAGCTCACTGAAAGAACCTGTAATGCGGATACACCCCAAGTCAATAAATATATGAAATTTGATTTTCTGACAAATGATTACATCGGCTGGAAATATACTTGTAGATCTATTTTTGGAACAATAAACTGTAAAAGAATCAGTCTTTGCTAAAATTACATGCAATGAGGAATGCTGAAATCTTGTATGCTTAATGGCTGTGAGGACCAGGGTCTGCTTTGCGCTTGGCAAACTAGTCTGATATATATATTGCTGTACAATGTTGAGCTACTGTTATGAACTTGGTCAGTTGTAGAGCAGCAGAAACTAGCTTAGGCCAGGGCACCATTATTACTAGGACGACAATTATTTTTACTTATTCTACTAATGCTTATTTATGGGACTGATGAAAAGAAAAGAATAAGGAAGAGCTTTATTTGAAACATGTTTCATACTCTGAGATTGTTGGGTTCTCTCTACAAGCCTTTTAAATTAGCATATATAGTTAGAAAATTTTTAGGAGACAGCCTACAGCTATGAGATTGTACATTGTTTCCCTATCGATCACCTTGTAACTAGATCCGTATCATGGGGCTCTAACTCTAACATATTGGTGCCACTGAAGACTCAGAAAATATTTGGGGAGGATGTGTGATCTTTTGAACAACAATTGAGGCCTTAATGGTCATGTATCAAGAGGACAGAGCATGTGATTGGGCACAGAGTGAAAGGGATTGAGTGGTGAAAGAAGCTGAACAGCAAAAACTGTCTACACAGTTAGAGGCAATTACCATGGACCTAATTACAGCAGGTAAGGCTAGAATTGCTGCAGATGGCAATATGCACCATCAATAGGTAAAGACAAGAAGGGCTGCAGAATATGGCTGACGTGGTTGAGGCAAGACCATAAGGATCTCCCTCTTTTTTTTTTAATGTAAATATGGTCCTCTTGGGTGGTTAAATAGATGTGAAGTATGAACACTTCTGTTGTCTTCAACCTTCGCTAGAGGAAGGGAAATTAGGTTAGGATTGGCTTCATTCAAGGTGACTCATAATTGTGGTTCATGAAGTTGAAGCAAGGAAGACCATATTAGTTAGGGAGTCCTTTCAAATGAACAATGTGCAACAGTAAATTAGGAATTTGTTAAGCTTCATAAAAGGGTATTGTAGTTGGTTTGAACAAGTTTTTTCTTGAGTCAACATGCTTATTACATACCAAGATGTGGAGATTTATCTTAGGAGGTGTTTGAGATTGCTGTTGAGTATTCCAAAAGCAGATTTTGAATTTTTTTGATTTAATTGACTGATTTTTTTTAATTTTTTATAAACTGTTTTTTTCAAACCTGCTTTTGGAAAAAACATTTATTTATCTGCTTTTACCAAAAACAGTTTTCAAAACTAAAAAAAATTAAAAATACAAATTTTTTTCCGAAAAACACTTTTCCAAAACTCAATGCCAAACAGGGCCTTAGTAGTTTGCAAAACCATGTTGTCGTAGAGTTGTCAAATCTGAAATTTACATAATAAAATATGTTGTATTAAACATACTGAAATTTATATATGAAAGTAAACTGTTATATGCTTAATATTTTACTAAAAAATCGTTTAAGTATTTTCTTATGGAAATAAAATTGTTGAAAATTATGATATATTCTGTATATACTTAATTCAAATGGTTGAAATTATCTTTGGAAATATATAAGTATATTTTGGGACAATATTCTATCATGTTTTGAATAAAATATTTCAAATATGGTTTAAAAGTAATATCTAAAACAGTACTTGCATCAAGTAATATTTGAAACATTGCTTATGATTCTTATACAATTTTATAGATAAAAAATGTGTAATAATGGCTTAGAATTATTGTAGTTTGAATATAATTTATATATTATAATCTTTAAAGAAAAAAATGATGTTGTATCATTAAAAAAAATGTCGTTTTGCTAATATTTGGAAAAAAGGAAAAAGAAACCGTCTTCACCCTTACATTTGACAGATTTGAGGGTTAGGCTGGCTTGTCAGGTCCCATTTCCTCGTAAATTGAGACTTAGCCAATCATCTGGCCTTTGGGTTTTCTAGTTGAAGTGGCCAGGGCAATCTTATAGAGATGGCTTTAATTGTGACCAATTATGTACTTCAAGGCAGTGGATTATCTAGTTATGGAATTGAAGAACCTTTATTTCCAGCAGAAAGTGTACTACAGACAAAGTACTGAAATGTCGTCCCAAGAGTTGCACTTGAGGTCAAGCAGAAGCATGAGGGGAGAGAGTTGTGTTCAAAGTTCTATATTGTTGGATTATCTTTAACTCGCCTTTCTAGATTAGCAAAAATAGGTAGATAAAGAAAGTAAATTCCATAAAACACAGCCTGGTATGAGATTCTCACTTTGATTTCCCAGTCAGTTGGCTGTACCAGCCATTGTTGCAAGTGCCACATTGCTGGTTTAGCTTTGATTTTAATGTGCTTGAGTGCCTCATGAGGAAAAAATGTTCTACCTTGCTCCACCACCTCTAAAAATAATAGCATAGGATAAAAATGAATAAATTCTTCTTTTGAAGCAGCAATCTATTTATCAGTGCATTCTTATTGTTTTGTCCTTATGGTTTCATAAATTGTTGTGTTGATGTATGCAGGTTTTTCTTTTCCTTCACAAGTCCTTTTTCTCATTCATGCTTCATGGTTGCTATGCATGTATATATGGATGATTTGGGAATTGGAGAACATTAGTGCTAATCTTACAGAGGGAGATTTGGCAAGTTTTGAATGTGAAGGAATAGCGGATCAGATAATTGTCTGCTCTTGGTAAAAGAGGACCTTCTTTTATGATGAGGCTGACATACTCTTGACTTCTTAGTTTATTAATCTGGTCAAAGTGTGATAAGTTCAGAGAAGAAGATTATAGGAGAAAGAATTCAACTTTGCATTTAAACATGGAAAAATGAAGGAAAACAGAATACTCAAGCTAATTCGAGAGTGCTTGAAGCTCTCCACAGTCCTGAGACTTTTTACAAAATAATTCTCATGCCTTCTTTGCTCTACTGGTAGTCTATATATATTTCACCACCCGAGGTAACAAACTATATACCCAAATCTCTGTTCTACCCTCCTAACAACAAACTAACAGCGAATCAAGAGAACATAACAGCAGAACATATTATTTACTATTATATACCCAGCCCAGCCTATACAAAGCAACCCAAAATCAGCCCGCTACTAATACCCTTTTCTCCTAGCATATGTGTACCAAATTGGGGGCCTATCAATACCTTCCCCCCAAGCCTGCACCTTGTACTGAAGGTGAAAATGAGGGAACTGAGTACAGAGCATAGTGGAATCCTCCCATGTAGCTTCAAACCTCCAATTCCCCTAGTTGTCCGTGATGTTTTGGGTGAACTCCCAGCAGGGCAGCTGGCTCAACCACCATTTCCATGTCATCCGAGAGTTGAGAGGGCAAGAGTGAAGTAGAGACAGCATTACCTCAAGATCTTTCCAGCCGAGACACATGAAAAACTTTGTGGATGATAGCTGAGGGAGGAAGTTCTAGCAGATAGGCAATTTTGCCAACTCTTTTCAGCTCCTTGTATGGCCCATAAAATCTTGCAGCTAACTTATGATTGACTTGGTTGGCTAAGGATTTCTACATATACGGCCTCAACTTCAGAAATACATGTTCTCCCATCTCAAACTCTTCATCTTTGTAGTGCAAATCCGCTTGCTTTTCATTCATTGTTGAGAGTAGAGGAGATGCATTCGTAACTCATCCAAAATGGCATCACGGTCCACAAGAAGTTGATCAACAGTAGAAATAATCGTGGAATGTGAAAGGTAGCGTAGAAGAGTATGTGGATCTCTTCCATAAAGAGCTTTGAAAGGTGAGCATCCAATGGAAGTATGGACAGATGTAGTATAACTGAATTTTGCCTAGGGTATCCATTTCTGCCAAGTCTTGGGCTTGTCGGATGCAAAGCACCTCAAATAGGTTTCAAGGCCACGGTTGACTACCTTGGATTGCCCATTTGTTTGGAGGTAGTAAGCGGTACTTTGCTTCAGCTTCGTCCCTTGCAACTGGAATAACGCACTCCAAAAATTACAAAAAAAAATCATGTCCCAATCATAAATTATTGAACAGGGAAATCCATGTAACTAGATAGTTTTGACGAACAGTTCACCAATTCCTTGTGCAATAAAAGGATGCTTTAATCCCACAAAATGAGCATGCTTTGAAAGTTTGTCCACCACTAAAGCATGGACACAGCAGACAAGGGAAGAGTCGCCATGTTGGACACACCAATATGCGGATACGTGTCGGACACATCACGTGGTGTGTTGTTGACCAAAAAAGAGGTCAAAGTTCCAGACACGGCTCTAGTAGATCATCCACTTTTTGTAGCTTTTTTTCGGTGGGAAGAGACTTCGCGGTGATGAGAAAGCGTAGCAGCCATCTTAATCTGTGTGAATCTGTGTGAGAGTGGTGATAGGTTTTGGGGTTGAAGGCAAAGTGTGACTATTTATAGTCATTTTTTAGGGTTTATAAGTTTGTTGTTACAATGACAAATATATCCTTCAACCTACTGAAGTTTTACTACTCATGCCATAGTTGACACATTACAATTTTATCCTTTAACTTATTGATATTTTACTTCTCATACCATAGTTGTTACATTACAAATTTAACCTTTAATTTATTGATATGTTGACACACTAATTTCTATATTAAGAAATTAGCTTAATATTCAATAATAATTCTATAAATTAAATTATTATTATCATTATTGTTATTAATTTTATTATATAAAATTAGACATTTGATTAACTTAATTTTATTTATTTTTAATTATATTTTATTATACTGTATTCTTGCCGTGTCCGTGTTTTTTAGAATTTGCCGTGTCCTCTTGGCTATATCCGTGTTTGTGCTTCTTAGTTGTCCACCACCACTAATATCATCGTCAATCCCTCTGATTTTGGCATCCCTTCTCTTAAGTCTATTGTAACCTCATCCCATACATGTGCCATAAGTGGGATAGGCTGTAGCAATCCTGCTGGTGAGGTAGTGAGAGTTTTATTTCTCAGGCAAACTTTACAATTTGCTACCATTTGAGAGACATTTTTTTCATTCCTACCCAAACATCCATTTATAAGTCTTAGTCTCCTTGGAATGCTGCCCAATTGGTGAAGAATGATACTAAAAATTAGAGGAATGAATGTTGATGTCCAAGGGAGGACTAATCTGCCCCCATAGAAGAGCATGCCATTTTAGACAGTAAAAACTTAGTGATATACTTCCCCCCTTGAGTTTGCTCAAAAAAGAATCAGCTAGAATTTCATTTTTAAGTTAAGTGAAGTCCCGCCACTGTTATACAGCCATAACACTACACTCCTTAAAATCTCCATGCCTTGATAGGGTGCTAGCCACTTTGTTGGTACCACCTGATTTATACTGAATTTTGAAATCATAACCCATCAGCTTGCTTACCCATTGCTGGTATTTGTGTCCTACAACCCTTTGCTCCAACAAATGCTTTAGACTTTGCTAGTCGGTCTTCACAAAAATTTCTGCCCAAGAAGATATGGTCTCCATTTCAAAATTGCCAATAAAATCGTCATAAGCTCTTTTTTTATAAACTAATTTCAAGCGGGCTTGTTGACCAAGGACTTGGTTGAAATAAGCAATGGGGCACTGTTCCTACATTAGAACCGCCCCTAAGGCAAACCTAGAGGCATCCGTCTCCAACATGAATGGTTTTGAAAAATCCAGCATAGCTAGAACATGCATTGATGTCACGGCCTACTTGAGAGCTTGAAATGCCAACTCAGCTTCTTGAGACCACCCAAACTTGTTTTTTTTTAACTGCTTTGTCAAAGAAAGTGCAATTTGCCTACAACCCCTTACAAACTTGTGATAGTATCCCTTGAGCCCTAAAAATCCCTACAACTCAGTGATATTTTTAGGTTGAGGCCACTCTAACATTGCTTGGACTTTCTCAAGATCAACTGACACCCTTCATAAGAGACTACATGTCCCAAATAGCACAGTCTGGTTTGACCAAATTCACATTTTTTTTTTGTTAGCATACAATCTGTTTTCCCGTAGCAATTCAAACACCATCTTCACATGTTCAACATGCTTTTCTTTAGTGACACTATAAATCAGAATGTCGTCGAAAAATACTAACACAAAATTTTTCAAGTATGGCTAGAGCACCTGATTCATCAAAGCTTGAAAGGTCGTTGCGGCGTTGGTGAGGCCAAAAGGCATCACTAAAAACTAATAATGCCCTTCATGGGTGTGAAAAGCAATCATGTGTACGTCCCCAACACAAATTCTAATTTGATGGTATCCCGACTTCAAGTTCAACTTAGTAAATATTTGAGCACCCTTGAGCTCATGCATCAGCTCGTCAATTACAAGGATGGGAAATCAATCCGGTATTGTTACCTTGTTCACGGCCCTGTAGTCGACGCAGAATCACCAACTACTGTTCTTTTTCTTAACCAACAACACAGGACTAGAGCTATACTTGATGATGCCCGCAGTCAGCATGTCTTTGATCAGTTTCTCTATCTCCGTCTTCTTCTCTTGCGGATATCGATAAGCCCGAACATTAATTGGCTCACCTCCCTCTTTCAAAACTATAGCATATTCATGTCCTCTAGTTGGTGGTGGCCCTTTTGATTCTTGGAAAACATCGGAATACTGCTGGATTACTTCTTGCCTTTTCCCAGGTGACTTTTGCTCTGCTTCCATTAGACCCAATATGGAGTTCAGTTCAACCAGAATACCACTCCCCTCAAGCCTAATGGCCTCTTCATGGCTTTTAAGGGCACAAGAGTCTTATTAGAGAGGGATCACCCCTAATTGTGATTGTATGGTTACCCATTCTAAACTTCATAACCTGTTGCTTCCAATTCTCAAAAGTACCGCCTATGAACTCCAACCATTGCATGCCCAATATAGCATTAGTACTGCCTACTTGCGGGGGCATGAAATCTTCCACAATGTCGAGGCCCTGTATGTGCACAACCACCCCTTTATATATTCCCTTAGTCTTCGTGGTAGTACCATCACCTAACACCACTTCATATTCGGTTGTGGTTGTCAGTGGCACTTGGAGCTGTTCAATGATACTTTAAGACAAGAAATTGTGAGTGGCTCTTGGATTTATGAGGATTACCACTGGATGGTCCTGGATTTCGCCCCTTATTTTCATGGTGCGTGGGATAGTTAACCTAGTCATCGAGTTCAACGAGACCTCGATCTGTGAAGGGACTTCTTCGGCCTCAATCTCCAATTCCAGCAAGGGATTGTCGACGTCTTCCTCAACCTGCACCACCATTACACTCAACTCTTGCAGTGATGGCCCGATGAAAATTTTTCATCGCAGTGATAGCAGAGACCCTTCTCACACTGCCGCTGGAGCTCTAAGTCAATCAGCCTTCGTGTTTTGTTTGCTGGGGTTGAGAGATCCCTAGTTGCCTAATATTGAGTTGGAACTGATTTTATTGGGCTTGTAGTCTTGACCGATTGAATGGGTGATTACCTAGCCCTTGAAGAAGCATTAGAGCTATAATGAGTTTGTCTTATAATACTGAGCTTTTCCTCAGCCCATTGGGCCAAGTACATGGCCTGTCCAAGTGTGCTAGGGGTCATCATCCTCATCCCCATTCTTAATTCAGGTTTCAGGCCAATTACGAATTTGCTGAGATAGGCTTGCTCAGATGCCTCTTCCAAAGGAGCTGCTCTAGAGATAAATCGACGTCAGTACTCCTAGATAGTCCCGTCTTGTTGGAGCTCCATCCACTTATCGTGGAGAGTTCCATTTTTTTCGCAGTAACATCTCGGGCATCTCTAACCGGGAAGTAATGGGAGTCCTTTTTTGTTCTCATTGATACTAGAGTGCATCGTCTTCGAATGCCACAACCACCACCTCCAACCGTTCTTCCTCATAATATCTCTGAATATCAGAGCCATTGATGCCGCCTTCAAAGCCTCCTGTTGCAATTTCAGAAGCTGTTCCAATGTGGAAGAGATTCCTGCGACAGTGCCCTCAAGAGCGTTAACCCGGGTCTCCATGTTGGAGCTGGAGTTCTTCGCCATGGATCGTCAAACTCTGATACCAATTGATAAGTTCAGAGAAGAAGATTATAGCAGAAAGAATTCAACTCTGCATTTAAACATGGAAAAATGAAGGAAAACAGAATGCTCAAGCTAATTCGAGAGTGCTTGTAGCTCTCCACAGTCCTGAGACTTTTAACAAAATAATTCTCATGCCTTCTCTGCTCTATTGGCAGCCTATATATATTTCACTACCCAAGGTAACAAACTATATATCCAAATCTCTGTTCTACCCAGCTAACAACAAACTAACAGCAAAACAAGAGAACATAACAGCAGAACAGATTATTTACTATTATATTACTCAGCCCAGTGCCCTATACAAAGCAACCGAAAATCAGCCCACTACTGATTCCCTTTTCTCCTAGCATATGCGTACCGAATTGGGGGCCTATCAAAGTGGTTTTGTGGGCAATAACCATTCCAGTGGTGTTATCTAGAATTGTTTGAAATGTAGGCTCTTATGATATTGCACTTAAAGCTGCTAAGATATCTCAATTTGTAAGAAAGTTGTGGGAGAATATTAAAAACTAAGGTGATGAATTTGTTGTAGGAACATAATTGAAAAAAAGGGTGATGAATTTAACTCTTGAATGTAGCACTAGGTGTTTTTGTCATCATCATGAAGCATGGTGTTGATTATTTATTATTGAATATTTATTGGCACATCAAAAACCAATTTTGCTATTGGTACTGAGCTACTTTATCCTTCATATTGACTACACCTGCATGAGCCGAAATCCCAGTGAAGAATATGTAGAACTTTTATGACTTTGACAAATGCATTCTGCTTGTGGACTGAAGCTATAACAAATAACATAAAAGATCTTTAAGTTCAGATGCTGCTCAAAAGAGGGGGAAATGGAACTTGTTTGTTTTAACTGACAAATCAGCATTTATAACTCTTGCTATACAATAATGAGTTGGTTAGGTAGCTTTATGCATGCATCATTTCATCACTTTTTCTTGTTATCACAACTGTTTTGCTAGTGGGTATATTTCAGGTATCTGGTGCCTCCTTTCTGTTTTTAAACTATTGTTATTTTCCATGGTAGCAGATCAGTAGAGATTGTCAAGAGCTAGAACCATCCATCGGCGAGCAGTTAGCTTCCTTACTCTATCTCGAACCAGATAGTGAGCTCATGGTATGCTTATTTTAGAACTTTTTTTTTGTTTGCAATATATGTACTTATATATAGGGATTTAATGTGAAACCTTTAAAATATGTTAGTGAAAACAAAGAGAGAAAAGTGGAAAATTGATTAATACTTGTCTTCTTTTGGGAGGCAATACATTCAACTTCATGTTCTTTTTTCACCCACAAAAAGGGAAAAGAAAAAAGAAAAAAAGAAATGAATTGCACTAATATCCATGGTCAAATTTGCAACTGTGCCAACATTAAAAATTGTTAATTATATGCGCAACTTATTTTATGAATATCTAATTTAAGATTGTAAAGCAACATTTCAATCCAAAGATATAAAAACCAAATTTGATAATATATAATTAAACATTGACAATTGTGCAGTGGTAAAAATTTTTATGTTCTGTTTGCACATATGTTATCTAAGGCCTTAAACGCATCAATAATTTCATCTTAATGTATGTATAATCACACCAAACTAAATCTGTCAAATCTAAATAACAGGATTTGTTTGCATAGGATAACTGGTTTACATAAAATTGACACAATTCTGATTGCATGCAGATCCGGAAGATGGTCATGATTGAATTAATTCTCTGTGATTGAGATGATTTTGAAAAGTATCACAGAATCAAATGACCAAAAATTAGATATTTTTGGTGATTAGCCCTTTAATTTCTAATCATACAAGAATAATTTATTGGAGATCGAACATTACAAGGACATGTTATTCTCCCACAAATTGGCATGTTATGAGGATTTTGCTTTTGAGAATTGATAACTAATGAGTTTGTTTTCCTTTGGCCTGTTTGTGCATTAGAAGGCAACTTTTACAAGGACATGCTATTCTCCCACAAATTGGCAAATTATGAGGATTTTGCTTTAGAGAATTGTTGCATACTGAGTTTATTGTCCTTTAGCCTATTTGTGCATTTAGAAGTACAATCAAAACTGATACAGAAAAATTACTGGTGATGCAAACATACGTGTATTGGGTCAAAGTTATTCCCATTGTTTGTTAATTACGGGCATGTTAGGCATCTCAAAAGTGGGAAGTAATGGGTTGGGATTGGGAAATATATGAATTTTTAGATCTTGGGGTTGGTTTTTGTGGACAACCTCTTACCCTCCTCTTCTACAGGATTATCTTTTAAAATTTGACATTTTTTCTTTTGGAAAAAAGATAAAGGAAGAAGAAGAGGCAGAGGGGGTTTTCCTTTTTACATTTTACCTATTTCTTCATTTTAGGAGAAGAGGACTTATTGGTGGCACTCTCATGACGGCAAAAGCATTCTACTAATGGAATACTCTATATACTGTGACTATGTTCAAGATTTCAAGGATGAAGTTAGCGCGCACACACTCATATATATAAATCATTTCCTCACTAAAATATAATCAGTTCTTAGAGCACGTCAGATTAGGCTACAAGTTTCTGTCTGTTTATTTCTTCCAATAATTTGTTGTTGATTTATCTCCTACATGGTGTATCAAATTTGTGGTTGCGGGTGGGACTGGTGGATTTTTTTTTCCTTAAATAAAACCAGCATAATTATGGTATTATAAGAACCATTATTGCATTAGACTGTAGCTTGTAGCAGCCTGGCATCTCTCCATTTATTCAATTCTGAAAATGAAATGAAACTAATTGTTGATTGCTTATTTGCTTGAGACAGGCAATTTCACTTGCAGCTGAAGCAAAAAGAGAAGAGGAAAAAGCAAAGGGGGTTAACCCAGATAATGGAGGCGAAAACCCAGATATTGTTCCATTTGAGGACAATGAGGAAGAAGAAGAGGAAGAAAGTGAAGACGAGGAGGAGGAGAGCTACGGGCAGGCTCTTGGGGCAGCAGGCCAAGGGCGAGGTAGAGGCAGAGGAATCATGTGGCCTCACATGCCAATGGCCCGTGGTGCTAGACCCATTACTGGGATGCGAGGTTTTCCCCCAATGATGATGGGTACTGATGGGTTCTCTTACAGGCCAGCAACGCCTGATGGTTTTGGAATGCCTGATCTTTTTGGTGTGGCACCTCGAGGATTTGCCCCATATGGTCCAAGGTTTTCTGGTGATTTTACAGGCCCTGCATCTGGCATGATGTTCCCTGGGCGACCTCCCCAACCTGGGGCTGTGTTTCCAACTGGTGGTTTTGGCATGATGATGGGTCCAGGACGTGCTCCTTTTATGGGGGGGATGGGCCCTAGTGGCACAAACCCACTTCGAGGTAGTCGGCCAGGTGGTATGCCGTTTCCACCAATCCCTGTACCACCTTCTGCTCAAAACATCAGACCTGTTAAGAGAGATCAAAGAATAGCAGCTAATGATCGACCAGGATCGGAGCAGGGCAGGGGCACAGCTGGGGGACCTGATAACGAGAGTCAATACCAATCAGAAGGATTAAAGGCTTCCCATGAAGATCAATTTGGTGCAGGTAACAGCTTTAGAAATGATGAGAGCGAAAGTGAGGATGAAGCACCAAGGCGATCGAGGCATGGGGAAGGGAAGAAGCGACGAGGTTCAGAAGGAGATGCAACTCCAGGCTCTGATCACTAGTACAGTTCTGAGTGTTGGAGTGGCGACGGATTGACTTACATGCAGAGCCAAAATTATAGGCATATTCTTCTAAGCTTTCTAATGGTTGTGATTAATCTAATATTTGCACGGACATGGTCTGTGTTTTGCATTTGAAAAATCTTGTGGGAAGAGAAAAGTATGGGCGTTTGAACTTGTGGAATGGTTTCATTTTTACTTCTTTAATCTCCTTTTTTGCAATTTAACATGTTCAAATATGGCGAATTTATGTATATTTGTAATTAATGCAAATCATGTTTTTGGAGGGAAGCATTGGACGTGTTTAATGTAATGTCTGTTGACAGCACAGGAGGACAATATTCCTGTCAATTTTGCTTTTCCATTTGGTTTACTTGATAGTCTTCGTATTGTAAACTTCCATTTTATTCTCTAGGGAAGGGTCATTCACATAAAGAAATTCGCAAACTTTTGCGCAATCTGTAATATTGCAGTGTGAAGACAAAACTATCCATATTAACTTTATAGTTTATGACATTTGTTAGCTTAATTTCTTCGAATTTTTTTTTTATATAAATTACTGAATTTTTGCGACAATAATTGAGTACTTGTACTATATTAATTCCAAATAAGAAATAAGGTACAAATATCTCTATTGTTGTTTTCCCTTAAATAACACTAGTAATCACTCTGTTTTGGTTGGCCAACATGGCGCTTTCAGTATTTTAGCGTTTCATGAGAATCAATACTAGTAATTATGTACACCTAGTTAAAAGAATTAGATCACCGATGGAATTTTGATTTATTGGTATTAGAATTATTTGAAACCATGAGATTTTGAATTAGAATCTTTAGTTAAAGCTGCACAAATAAAAATATACTTATAATGAGATTTAAATCTTATAACCGGTCAAAAAAAAAATAGAAAGAAGAAGAAAATCAATATTTGTATATTAGATTGATTTGTGTAATTAAAGGGAAAAAAATCACGATATATTTCATTTAATTCGTTAGATTTGTAATTTAGTAGCCGATTAAAATCTATTTATTGTAGTAACCTTATCAGAAATAATTTTATAGTAATCAAGGTAAGACATAAAATTAGGGGTACTAAGGAAAAATCAGTTTATAAGCTGTTATGTTTAATTGATAAATTTAAAAATATTTTGGTACTTGAAATGTTATGTTTTAAACTAGAAATTTTTCTTTAAGGGTTAATTAAGTGGTGCACGGATGGTAGATTTTAGCGAGGTTATTGCAATCGGCAGGTTAATAAACCAGAAAAGGTAACCGATCATGGGCTTAAAATTTAATTGGAATCAAACCGAAATCCAACCGATCTATGTGAAATTTTCTAAATATATATCATACACCATAAAATATAACATGTTTCATAATATAAAAATAATTTATATAAAACTTGATTTATACTCAATAATATATTTAAAAAAGTAATGTCTTTAATTTAATTAATACATAATAACATCCAACTTAAAAATAGAACAAAATCAATAATAAAAATTTAAAAATTATTTTAGAAATTTTCTCTTTTCTTATAAATCAATATAATAATCATTATTTGAAATGATTGTAATTAATATTTTCATTAAGTTTATGGTTTTCATTTTTAAATTAGATAATTATTATTTATGGTATTCTCAATATTTTTTAAATAATTTTTTATTGGTTTTTAATGAAAATCTCAAAATAATTTATATGATTATTTTGTGATATTGTATGTTAATAATAAATATACAGATATTTAAATTCAATATTATATATATATATATGTGAATAATTAAAATTAATATTTTTATGATATATATTACTAACAAAAAAAAAATTCTTTGATAAGAAATATTATTAATTATATATTATTCATTTTTAAATAGTTTTTATAAAATAAGAATAATTTATGGAATTTTATTATAATGTATATTATTAATAAAAATATAATTACATATATAGCTAATATAATTAATTTAATATAAATATTACGAATTAATATATAAAAACTTGTAAAATGCATGGCAAAAGCTTTCCACTGGTGAAATGGTAAGTTATTTATTGCAATGTATTTACCTTGACATACAGGTTCGGGCGGCCACAAACTTTATTTCTTTTTTAACACAAATTCTCCAAACGGTGCAATCGTGCATGAACCCACCCGGTCATAGACCTAGACAATTGAATCGGCCAGATCGGATCTCCAAACAATGTAACCGTGCATGAACCCATCCGATCATAAATCTAGTTAAATCGATTGAATCTGGTTTAATAACTATATATAGAGAGAGAAAGACCTAAATTTCACTTTTAAAACTTAATTATCTAAGCATCTTCAACTTTCATTAGACTCAACAACATCCTTTAAGCTTCCCCCCACCCCACCACGTATATCATCTTTTCTTTTACATTTCCCTCTCTTTTCTTTCTTTCTTCTTTTTTTTTCCCCCTCTTTTTCTTTTTGTACCATTACCAACTTTGACCACCACCCAAATGGCGTTCAATCACCATGAAATTCGAATCTGAACTAGTTTTCACCTTCTCATCACTCCTATAACATTAGTTTTTTCAAAATCTGACTGAATTTATAAGAACGACGAGAAGAAAATCGGATGTCGGTTTGTGCCTCCTATTTCTTCTATTTTCCGGCTTTCTTTCTCAAATCTAAATAAAATGGATTTAGAGGGTTGAAAAACTTTAGATTTGATAGTTTGAATTCCGAAAACCACTCTTTGAGGGTTGATCAAAGAACAATTTTTTCAATGGAGCTGCCACAGAATCTTGCAAATATGCACATTTACAGTCACTTCCAAGCTATTAAGCTTGTATTTTTGGACTTTTCACATCCCAAAGATTCTATTGGTATCCTCTAATCATCATTCCGCCTTCATCGAAAATTTTCCAATCAGTAGGGATGTGGCCTCATATGTACATATAACTAACATATAGCATACGTATAACTAACGTATAATCTACTTATAACTATGTTATACCAGCTCAAGTATTGTTGTACGGTTAATTTTAAATATTTAGCTTTGTACCGTGTATAGTGTGGTTGACTAGTTAATGTGAAAACTATTATTCCTTGAGTCACTCAATTTTGATTTCTAACTAATAATTTTAGTATAATTTAATTTTAATATAAAAATAAATGTTAATGTAAATAATATATTTGAAATATATTGTTTTCTCATTCCGGTTCGATCCTTGGGTTAATAGGGAATCTTTGATGGACAAATTTAAGTCCATCAATCTTAAAGACTCGGGAGTGTCTAAGAGGACTACTATTAAGAATGTATGGAGGAATGGAAGGTGGAACTTACCAGATCCTATTCATGAAGATACCTTGGAGGCTTGGAACTTTGTAAGAGATAATTTTGCTGATATTCAAGAGGAAAGGGATGTTATCCTTTGGACGGGTCCAACAACTGGTATGTTCACTATTTGTAATGCTTGGAAGAGTATGAGAACCCGACATCCTAGATTGACATGGACTAAGTTGATTTGGAATAAGGGCAGTGTCCCAAGACAAAGTTTTATCCTTTGGTTGGCCATCAAGAATAAACTTCGAACCAAGCATAAGCTGAGATAGTGGAAGGTTACTTCTGTTCATACCTGTGCCTTTGGTAATTTGCAGGTGGAAAGTGTTGAACATCTATTCTTTACTTGCCGCTTCTCGGGTTGTATTTGGAATCAAGTTTGCAATGCTTGTAACATCAATAGGACAGAGTATAATCGGAGAAGCAAGGACAGTGAGTTGGTTCAGCAAACATGTAGTAGGAAAATCGAAGTTAGCAAAGTGTCGAAGAGTTGCTTTGGCTGCCACTATCTACTACTTGCGGCAGGTTTTGCAATGAAAGACTTCATGTGAATAAGTTGCTCTGATTCTTCAAGTAATTCTTTGATTTCTTCTGTAGTTACAAAATATTTGCAATTAGCTAGTATTTCGATTGTTGTACAAGAAAGTTGTGTTCTTTTTTTGTTAGCAATAATATTCTTTGGTTGATTGACAATATCTATAGTTTTCATTTTGTGTTTAGTCCCATTACTGTTTCAGTTTTCTAAATATTCTGAATTCATTAAACTTCAATAATTAATTGGACACCATAAGTAGTTGAATGTTAACACATCAACACGCCTATAGTATTTGAATATTCTGCTCCTCTGTTCATCCAAAAGTATTTGCATGAGCACGCTTTAGTTAGCACGTGACATTTGGACCCCCCCCCAAAAAAAATACATTTGTCCATTTTAAATTTGGATCGTTTAGTTGGAAAATGGTTCTGTTTTTTGTGGAATTTTCATTCTTTCATGGATTATATAATGTAATTTAATAAGAAAAAAGTAAAAAACTCAAATGAAGAAAAAAAATAGTCCAAGTCCATAATCAATTGCAAAATAAAATCAGTTACTTCAATAATAATAAAACTCTGCATAACAGAACTGTTTGGCAGGATGTGAATTATTTGAGAGAATTATAAAAACTTCAGTATGTCTCGTATAGGAATAAGATCATTCTCCACCAAATGAGATAAATAGAAAAGAAAAAAAGATCATCATAATAAATACACTTTGTGGCAGTCAGATAAATTATTTACCAATCTATACCCAATTCTTTGGAAAGGAATAGTCTGTCAATGTACAGAATCACAGGTGCAGATGCAGCAATATAATACTCCATTTGAGTCTTAGCTGAGCTCTCTGAAAGGCAAAAAAAAAAGGATGATAAATAGATAACCATAAAACCAGAAATCATATAACAAGCCAACAGAATATTCTCATTTTTTTGGCCCCAGAAAGCCACCTATCGTTAAATAGCTTTATTTACTTAAAATTATTTTTAAAAAACGAAGTCAACCCAATTCAACCGGTTGAAACATGATCCAGTCTTAATGTTGGTTCGATTTCCCATCTAGAATTGCAAGTAGAGACAGCCAAATTGAAAGAGCAATCTCCCCACAAGTTATCTGGTTCAAATTAACATTTTATATGTGTCCAAAAGCAAGTTAAAATGTAAATGAGAAACAACCAATTCCAGAACAAAGCAATATGTTCAATGCAGACCTCGTAAATAATGTTTTAACTCTAAACACTGATTTTTCTGGAACCATGGTTCTTGCATGCATTCAGATTAGAGATCCAAAGGTCCAAAAGTCTGTGGTTGAGCAACGGCATAACTACGGTATATGAAGTCAAATTTAAAGAAGTTTCAGCTATAGTTAAAAGCGATAGGCGCATTCAAGACGATATGCCTTTTTATTGCCTTAAAGAGCAAAGCGCAAAAAAAACGTTCGCTTGAATGAAACAAAGCGCGAAAGTTCTAATATAATGTATTAGTAATATAAAATAATATACTTAAAAATATAAATCATAAATATTAGCAAACACAATCAAGTAACAATTATAACTTGTGAAAAGTCACTACTCATAATGAAAAAAATTCCATAATTCTCAAAAAATAAAAAAGAAAATCTATAAAATTATGTAGGAATTCAGTATTTAAAGCTAATGATAGTATATTAATGGTCTGTTATAACAGACTTATAGTCAACTTTTAGCTATTAAAATAAAAACTCTAACTTATAGCCCTTTAAAAAAAGCGCATTTTAATTGTATATAAAGCGATGAATCCATTTTGCGCTTCGCCTGAGGGCTTAAGCACACTGGGTGAGCGCTTTTGACTACACTGTCAGCACTTCAATTATGTATCCCTGCATATACATCAAAAATTCACATGAAAATTCAACCTCAGAAGCAAGCACTCACCATCTTCATTCAGCTTATTTAAGAATTGAGCTTTTGTGGGAAGCGCATACATCCCTGCAGCGACTGCTTTTCTGATAGCCCATCCATGGTGAGGAGCAAATACCTGAGCATAGGCCTTGGAAGCTGGGTCCTTCAAAGAATTCCCCCTGCCATGTTACCAGAAATGTCAACTTTGTCTTTCCCAAACCACACAAAACAATCAACTTCACCACCATCAACATCAAACAACTTAAGTTGTAACTGATAGTTATTTCACACAAACTACATCATGGAAAACAGTAATTGCCATAGGTCATTATGCCAATAGGGCCACTATACTTATTACTAATTGCCTGGCAAATAAGTAACCCCTCAAAACTCAATTATGCCAGTAGGGCCATCTGTACTTGTCTTGGAAATATTCCAAAAGCTAATAATAGGTCCTCTCCATCAAATACAAATGGCAAAAATACATCTTTTTGATGGAGATGAAATTTAACTAAGATATATCTTTTTGACCAGAAACTGAATCAATCATCAGAAGAATTAGGCAAAAATACATTCTAGGAAAACAAAAACTATGCTTAGAGACCCAGTGGACTCAAACTGTTTTGAGTTTGAGTCCTTTTAGTAATGGAGATACTTATTTTGGAAGTTAAATAGTCTATGTGCTTCTAATTTCATAACTTATTGGAAATATATCTAGTTCTTGAATACTGCATTTTTAATGAGAAATTGAAAATTGAAAAGAGAGAGAGAGAGAGAGTTTGAAACAATGGGGAATTTTTGGTGGTTGGATGCAATTACTAATTCATGATTTAGCATGTACAGAATGAAAACTTCTTTCTTGATTCTATGAAAATTCTTACGAAAGCCTTTCATTTGCTTCTCTTCAATGAAGAATTTATGCCTTTTTTTCTCCTTGTGTTGTGTTTGTGCTTTTCTATTTAATTGTGTTTCTGCTTTTCTAATTCAAGTATGACTCTACTTTTATTTCTTTCACTTCCAGCTCATGCTTTGTTTTGATAAGAAAAATCATCGTCCTCTATTGGGAGAAACAGTATATACTAGATAGATAGACATATAAAGCTTGCAAATTCATGGATTCCCCACCTATCCTAGTTGAAAAAGCAATTTTGTTTAACTTGCATATGTTTGTATAATCTAGGCCTGCATATGTTTGCATAGGGTTCTATTAGATTTATATGCTAGATATCAATTCAAATCAATGAAAGATTTTCATCATCTCCCTATCCAACAGGCCAAATAACAGCTGAAAGATAAAATTTCTACCCGATAAGCAATAATGAACCACTCAGGAATTATTGTTTATGCTATTTCCACATTTTCACTATAAGCTTAGCTCCAACCAAATTAGATTTTAATCTGGAAACACATAAACCACCAGATAATTCCAAAATCAATTTGATTTCTTGCTAGCTGCATACTTTAAACTTTTAGGTAGATATTGCAAACTCCCCTCTTCCCAAAATGCAGAAGGTGACAAATTGTTATTTAGACAGCAGGTTTCAAAGTTGAAAGCAAAATTAGTTACAAAATATATTCAAAAGAAAATACATCAGCACAGAAAGTCATATGCATTCTGATTGATGATGACAAACAGAATGGAATATGGAGCTAGATCTCTGATTTTACAAAAGATGAAATAACATAAAGCCTTCATTATATTGTCCAAGCTATAGGAACATAAGTAGATAACACTCACTAGACCATCAAAGATGAAATGCAAGGCCTTCCATAAGTCAAAGATTCAAAAGAGTGAATACTAAGTTGAGTTAGAATAGATGATCCTGCTGCGTTGTTTGCTATTAGCTGAGAGGATAATTACCTTTGAAATGCCAGTTAATTCTTACAAGAATACAAGAGACACATGTATAAAAGAAAAATGCAAAACTAGAGGACAAGAGAAAATTTTGGAAAAATGGGAATATACGCATATCAGTTAAACCAAAAAATTCATCAACATGACCAGCAGCATAGAGGCATCAAGAATCATCAACCATCAAAAACGATAAGCAATAAACTCAAGATGAGGTCGATCATTGGTTAATCACAAAAAGACTTGGATTTTACCAGCTTAAACCATTCAACATGAAGCTATCAAATGAAATAATAATAATAATAAAATGAAACTTGAGTCAAAAAGAAAACATCAATAGAATTGAAATGAGGAACGAGAGGCAAATAGTCGTACTCTGTGATGAGAATTTGCTCAAAGAGCACCTTGACCATGTCAATTCCCCGCTTTACTCTCAAAAGATTTCTAGAATGACTGCCAGCTTTTCTCACACAGTTCTCTTCTATATCAATATCCAGCAGCGCTTGTAAAGTTCCAATCGATTTCGAAGCATCTGCAAGATCACGAACCTGTTATCATACAATTAAAAAAAATTATAATTAAAGCATTAATTTGAAAAACCAAGAAGGCAAAAAATGGAAATTTAGAAAGCAACCTTAGCAACATAATCCATCTCAGCAAACTTGAAGGCGATACCCAAGCAAGCAAAGAGAGGAGAGACGAGAGAGCAGGCGCGAGAGAATGGAGCCACCTCCAAATCTGGCGTTGCTGAATTTACAGATGCAGCCAGTTCCTTAAACGAGTCAGCTATCTTCCGCAGCGGCTTATCAGTTTGGGAATCGGCCATTTTTGGACACGATCTGACTCTGGGATGGGACTCTTGTAATGAAAAAAGCGATGAGAATATCGTGCAGCGAAGGAAGATGTAAATGTTTGACGAGGTTGCCCTTGACAACAGTGCGGGAAGATGTGAAGTATACGGCAATGGTTAAAGGTTTTAGTGAAATTAGAAAAACCAGTGCGCCTGTTGGACCAACGGTGAAATTCATATACCGTCTAGAGCTGATTTATGGACAATTCAATCTTGTAAACCAATATAAAAAAAAAATTAAATATGTTTGTTTATTCACAACAAATTGTATCTTGGACCGATAACACGATGCTTTATAGATTCAAGGTGCAAGTTACACATAAGAAAGAGATTTGTTTTAATTTTTTAAATTTAAACGTAGATAACAAAGGTTTACGTTTTGATTTTCTTCCTTTTCTATTTATTTTCTTTTTTAACGCGATTTTTTTATGTTTGAAATTTTTTTTATTGTCTATTCTTCATTCTTTCGATTCTCTTTTTTTTATGTTCTTCATTTTTTGTATTTTTCGTCCTGTCTTTGCTTTATTCTTGTGTAGCTGTAAAATAAGAAATGAACATAAGTATTTAAGTATTGAAACTATAGTTCATAACTAATGAACATTTGTTTATTAACTAATGAACCTTTATGAATTGCATAATGAATCTAAATCTTGAAACAAACAAATTTGCAGAAACTAGATGAATTTGTAGTTTTTATGGAATGAATGTGCAGTTTACAAAAAAAAATGAACATTTATGGATAAACTAATAAATATTTATTTTATGTATAATGAACCTTTACTTTAAAACAAAATGAAAATTTATCATTAAACTAATGAATATTTACTATATTATTAATGTATATACAGTTTATAACAAATGAACTTTTTTTGATAAATTAATGAACATTTTACTACATTATTAATGAATCTATAGCTTAAAACAAAATGAACATTTTATCAATAAAGTAATAGACATTTACATTATTCCTTATGAACCAACAATTTACAACTAATGAATATTTTTCAATAAAATAATGAACCGATGGATTCAAACATCAATAATCAAACTAAATAATTATAGAAATGAATTTTTTACTACATTATTAATCAATTCATAACTTAAAACAAAATGAACATTTTATCAATAAAATAATAAAACATTTACATTATTTTTAATGAACTTTTTTTAATAAATTAATGAATCTATATGTTCAAATATCACAGGGATTCAAACATCAATAATGAAATGAAACAATCATAAAAATTTAGATTTATTATAAAACATTGTAACAATCAATCATTCAAATACTAAATAAACAAAGTAGGTTTGTTATTTTTAAAATTGGAACAAAATATTATATAGAAAAATAGGTTCATTATTTAAATTAGTTGGAAGTGAAGTTGAGAAAAAAATTATGTTTGGAGAGGACTAAGGAGTAGGAAAATCGTGGTTTGCGAAGAAGTTGGAGATTTTATAGATATTAATGTTGTTTACTAATTTTATTTTTAAAGAATATGCGTTTAAAAATTGGTAATTCCACAGTTTCTGGACCCTTAATCCACAATGTCCAATGGATATCCAGTATATAAGAATTGTTTATTCACATATTAAAAATTTTTACAGCGGTAATTCAACTCTGATATCTCACTTAAAATTTCAATTATGGAGAATTTAAAAGGTATAAGAGAGTGGATTTAGCAGCAAATTTACATTTCATTTTTCTTTGTCCTTGTTAAAGTTTGAGTCAAATCAATTTGAGCAAATATCATCGAAGTTTTTCCTTTTTTTATTGTCACCATTTTTATTTTTATTTTTACCAATTTTTTACTTTTTTTTCTTTTCAAATATAGAAATTACTAAATATTTAGCATAAGGTTTCCTTCCATTGAGAAAAAAAAATGACATTTTTTTATCTTTTAAATATTGTTTAAGAATTTTGTTAATTTGCATGACCATCACTTATTATTATACATATATTTATTTATTTTTAATTATTGTCTAATTAACTTAATTATCAAAGGTAATATGTAAACTTATATTTAATTAACACAATTAATAAAGTAAATCTTGAGTAAACTTTAATTACCAAAGGAAATATATAAATTTGTATTTAATTAACTTAATTAAGATTATTTATTTTGGTAAACTTTGGGTAGATCTTCAGTAATTTTTAGTTGAGAGATTGAGTGGATGTAAGGTAAACCTTGGATAACTTCAACTTTCATTAATTTTCTAGTAAATATTGAGTTGATCTGTGATAAATTTTAGGTAAGCTTTTACTAAACATTGAGTAAACTTTTGATAAAACTTTGTCAAACTTTTGAAACACCTTTGGTAAATATTTGGTAAACATTTGATAAATTTTTAGTAAATTTTGAGTAATTTTAACTTTCATTAATTTTCTGATAAATTTTAGTTAAGCCTTAGATAAACCCTTGGTAAACATTGGGTAATTTCAACTTTTATTAATTTTTTAGTAACCTTTGTTAAGCCTTAGGTAAATATCAGATAAATTTTAGGTAAATTTTGCGTAACTTCAAGTTTCATTAGCTTTGATAAATTTTTGATAAACATTAAGTTTCGATATTTTGTATTATTTTTAGACGCATTTGACATTTTTGAAAAAAATTTAGTGCTTTTGACATTTTTATAAAAAATTTTAGGTGACAATATTTTTGTAAATATTTAGGCTTTTTTTTTCTATTTTTATAAATATCTCATCTCTTTTTTCAAATACAGTTACCACATCTTGGTTAATAGAATTAATTTTATTTTATTGATTGAATGTCGCATTAGCTAGCTAAAGCATCCATAGGGGTATTTTATGGGTTGATTTTCTGGATTGAAACATAAAAAAATTCAATCTAATTCTTATATAGTAGTTTGAAAAAATACAAACTAATTCAATCCATCACATTTATTAAAAGGCTAAAGGTATAAATTTACCTTTAAAGTATATGTAAAAGAACAATCACACCCTAAAATATGACTCAATACAATTAGACCCCAAATATATAAAATCGGTCCAATTGCCTTAAGTTTGCCGTTGTTACCCCTAGTTACGCCTTGCAGTTGAGTGAAATTGGTATCCACCATAGACCAATTAAACAATAACATGTGTCATGGACATTTATATGCTCATCTAAAGATATGTTGTCATTTTAAAGTAAATTTAAAAAAAATAACCAAGACGTCCACGTTTTAATGAAATAAAGATTTGAAATATAAAAATTGAAACGGTGTTGTTTTAATCATTAAAAATAGAAATAATAATAATTCAATTATAAAATATCCAAATTTCTTCCATAAATCCTAAATTCTCTTTAACCCAATATATGCTCTCTCAAAATCTCATTTTCTACATCACCATCTAACATACAAATCAAAAGTTAGGGATTAAGGGTAACGAATCACAAAAATCAATGTGAAAGAGCATTGTTATGGTATCAGCATGTTTAGTTTCGAATAACTGAAGTGAATATGGGAAAGGTGGTGCTTCAAATAACCTCTATTGTTGCAACTTAGTTGCTCAGAGATGGACATCTTGGATGGATTCAAACTTAGGGTGAAGGTTTTGTGAGTGTCCAAACTACAAAGTGAGATGTGAAGTTTGATTTTGATGAAGTTTGATGAAATTATTATGGCTTCACTGGTTCAGGGGCTAATTATGTGTTATTTGTGCTAAGTGCATGTAAAAAGATATAGATTCTTCCAATGGTATGATGTTGAAGTTCCAGAGCATGCATCAAGATTATTGATTCAGCTCAATAATAAAAATAGAAAGCTAAAAAACAAGGTAATATAGCATTATCCAATTAAATTTTAAGCTCTCTTAGTTGATAATGCAAGGTTGGAAAGAAAATTTGGATACTAAAAAGGAGATAAAGGCATTAAGTAAGAGAGTCAGGAAGTTTATTACTTTAAATGTCATAGGTTGGAGTATAGGGCTAATTGAAAAAATGATACCAAATTTTTTTACTTTATTACAATTTGGTACCAACCTTTTAATTGTTATAAATTGGTATTAAATATTTCATAAGTGTTGCAATTTGGTACCAATCTTCAATTTTCAGTACCGAAAAGATGACATGACATATCACGTTATTCTATTATTCACGTTAGATTTATTACTTCATGAAAACACACTCAAAACAACGACGCTTTGAAAGATTTTAAAAAATAAAATCCACTTTTCACACCCAAAGTTGAAGGAAATGCACCGTTTTGAGTGTATTTTTATGAAAGAATATATCTGATATTAATAATAGAGTGACATGACATTTTATATCATCTTTTCAGTATCGAAAATTGAAGATTAGTACCAAATTATAACAAAGTGACAAAAATTGGTATCATTTATGTAATTAACTCTTGGAGTATAGTTGTAATGTTGATAATTGTCATAATGTATAAAAATTGAAGGTTGATACATTAGTTATGCTTGTGTGTCTATTGTTATGAACTCATGGTTTTGGTAATGATAAGTGAAGGTTTATAGATTATATATGTTTGAGTGTCTATTGTTATGTAATTGTGAAATTGAGAATGTAACTATTGTTATGCAATTGTTACTGTTTTGCTACTTGAATAGCTTTTTGTTTTGGGTCTCTTCATTTATACAAAATTTAAGGAAAAAAAGAAAGAAGTTATTATTTGTTAAACCATATCATAACACTTTATTGCCAATGTACATAACCATTCTTAGTCAACATAGCAAGTCATAGCATAGAAACAAAAGTTGCTGCCAAACTATAAATTGATATTCATTCATATTATTGTAAGTACATGCACTATAACAAAGACTATTAAACCATAGTATGATTTTCCTTCAAATATTGTTTGCAAAATCAACAAAAATTTTCATTTACTAAAAAAAAAATCAATTGCATATTCAAAAAATGGCCCAAAAGCCAAACAAAATGTGTAATGCCTATATATGAAATCATCATGCTTTGGTCTGTACTATATTTGCCATATACAAAAGAAAAAATGTGGTAATATCCTTGTACAAAAATTCACAATTGATCAAAAAGTAGCAAAAGCCTCTTTATAGTCATTTGTTATGTAAATTTGAAGCATTTGAATCTGTTATATTGTCACTGAACTTTCCCCTATTTTGCAAATGTCCTATTCTTTTATCATTTTCTTGATGCAATTGGTTGGTTGTAACACATGATTGCCCTTGCCATTGCATTTCTAGAGGCTTATCCTACAAATTGGTTAGTCTGGAGACTTGTGATCCAAGATGACCAAATTAAGCCTTTCTCTAATTTAGTCTAGTATTAAGTCTTGTAGACACTGCTATAACTAGTCTTTTGTTGGAAATAGGGAAAGTCTTTATAATAAAAATCAGTGACATGCAAAGTGCTTAGAGAAGTATTTCCAATATTTTCAAAAGCAAACATAACTCTTTCATTTGGTTGTGATGACTGCCATAATATATACATTAATCAATAAACTATAAAAAATCACAAATTGACTGAACTCAAATATAGTACAGGCCAATAAATAGAAGTCACCAATAAATACAGTGGGTCTAATTATCACCAACAAATAAAAAGTGCTATTTGATTATCACATTAATAAGCTTGACTACATACCACATAAATAATATCTTAATATACTATGTCTAATTATCACCCAACACATTAATAAGTATGATAACATACCTCACACACTGACCAAATTTATAACATCTTAATACATGATATAAAACATATGGAACCGTGAAGGAAAATCCTAAAAAGGTTCAAACATTATTCAATACATGCAAGAATAATTAAATTTATTGTTGACTCATATTCCAAGTTGAATTTCCAGTCTTTTCATCATAGTGTAAACCATAACTATATTCTCTTCTTCTTGTTGCCGTTTAACCTAAGTTAGATGTTGTTATTGGAGTTTTACATTTCCTTTTGCTTCTAGAAGTGGCATATGTGATGCTGCTAGTTGCACTAGCTTGTGTTGGCTGGCCGGATTGTTGAGCATGCAAAGCGTGAAACAAATTAGAAGATCATTGAAGAAGCAAACTAAAGCAAGTTGAAATATAAGTGGAATGCTTTCCTCTCCATATTATAAAGTGTGATTTTGGTCTGCATTACCTCTTTTTATATCTCTTCTCTTTGCATAGGCTACATGATATTATGACTCCTTTTTTACATAATTTCCCTTCTACAGTAGGCTTTCTTGGCTCATTGGCTTCTCTCTTTCTTTGTTTCTTCGGTCTGCCTGATATTTTGGTCACTTTAAGAGGTTCTATTTGATGTTGTTTCTTTGCTTTCCAAAATATAAGGTCAAGGACAAATGGCATTGCATACTCGTATGCTGCTTCAAATATTGACTTATAATACTACATACTAATTTCAGAAGTAGGGTTAATTTTGGCATGGTTTAGTGCACATATTGTATGTGGACATGAAATTCTAGTCAAATTTCATTGTCTGCATGTACAAATCCTCATATCCTAAAACATAGTATGCCTATCTCTTACATGGCTAATCTTATACCTATTATCACTATTAAATTTCATATTGCATAAAAAAGATATCTTACTATTCTCAATAAACATGGACATTACTTCATTGTTGAACATAGTAGGCTATTTTCGAAGATCCTCTTTTGTTTCTTTAATCTTATTCATAATCATGACCCTTATCTCATCAATCGCAGAAATGATAAGCTTACCTCTTGCACCTTTGATAATTGAATTAAAAGTCTCATACAAAATATTATCCACTATTTGGCTTTTATTCCTTATAGAGAAATATGATGTGCAGCAGGTTTAGGGTGACCACTTAAGAAGGTCTTCTATTGCTTTAGTGCCATGTTCAACCATCTTATCCAAGTTGTCTTTAAAATTCTCCTCAAAGAAATTCTATGCACATCTCCAGAAATTTTTTATCATTTCACTACCTCTCTACATCGTGCTCTAAATTGAAAAATATATCTTGCACACCATATGTGCTCAGCTTCTGGCATCAAATCCATAATATCATTGCATAAACCCTTGCATTAATAAAAAATTAGAGCATATAATACACCAAATAACAAAAGCAATACAAAAATAATTTAGATTAAGTTCATTGATACATCATATTTTGCATGTCAGAAATAATTGCGACATTCCTTTCATCCTATAGATTAAGTTCATTCTTCGGTAGTTGCAAGAATTACATCCAATTTGTCTGTATTTTCTTTATCAACATTAACAAATGCTAAATAACATACTATCACATAAAAGAATAGTTTATAATATTAAACAATATTTATATCCATTCATAAGACATGTTTAAAGAGTATTTATAAATGATAACATGTTTATAAGTTACAAATAATTAATTAAATACTCTCATTAATATATATTTAAATGATCATAATTGTAAGGTACATAATATACATATATTGTAATATATAATGTAATATAAATACCATATTAATATACATAATTCTTATTTAATATTTTAATTTTAATTAATTATAAATACTAAATATTTTTTCACTACAATTCATTAGGTCTAATCACATCTATTTAAAACCACATTAATAAATAAATTAATAAAATTACTAATATCTACTATCAAAAAGATTGACAAAGAAAAAAAAACCGTAAACACATAAATATTAATTAACAACATAAAATATGATATAATTATTATATAAAATATATGAAACATATAAACACACAAATATAAAAATATTTGTATATGAAGTAGATACTGACTTATGGACTCGAAATGTATAATTGACACAGACAAGCATGGAACTCTAAGAAAATCGATTATATTTATTTTAATCAATTATTTGCTAGTTGGAATCAGACCTGGAAACCACAAAGCAAGAAGTTGAAATATAGAATGCCCAATTCACATGCTCAACTTTTATATCATTGCAAGGGTAATAATAGAGTGATTCAAGTACTGCATATATATTTTCATAAAATATAAGATAATTCGTTATAAAATTAAATTAAAAAAATTAAGTAATAAAAATAAAATACAGAG
>CATIWF010066909.1:0-12559 GCA_949630135.1 Balakata baccata
ATAGGCTTTGGAGTGCCTTCAGGAGTAACCGTAGTAGAACGAACATATGGTGTTGTTTTGACATGGGTTACAGGGTCAGTGTGGTCATGAAGAGGTGGAAAATCTGCTTCATAAGATGAAGGAGAGGGCGGTTGGTACATGGCTATCATTGGGATAGGTGGAGGTAAAGGTTCTTTTGGTTTTATGACAGACTAGTAACATGGTAAGGGAATTTTTGGTTTAGGAGGGATCTGGTAGCATGGTAATGGTCTAGGAGGAGGTAGAGACGGTTTTTCTTCTGGGAAATCATCATCCCATGAAGGAGGAGGTGACGGAGTAGGTAAAGGGTTGGTAAAGTGAGAAGGTGTGGAGTATGAAATAGCATAATCATATTTTCTAGAGGGTTCTCCCAAGAGACCAATAGAAGGATCTCCTTTATCATACCTGTCATGAAAGGTGTTCTCAGAGGAACATCGCTGAGGTTTTTTCTTTCTCCTTGAAGACTTAGAATTGAATTCTCTGTCTTCATCAGCAACTCTATCTGCATAACAATCATCACAGTCACAAATATCAAAATACTTGTGATCTCCATTTTTTGCTTCATAGATTGGTTGTGCAGTAGGGGAAAAGGCAACAATTGGTATTTCTTCCTGCGGGTATACCGGTTGCATCATGAATTGAGTGGAAAACTCAAGAGGCGTAGAAGCCTGGGAAACATCTTCATCTGGAGGAAGGAACTGTGTCTCAACAATACCATCCTTGTGTTTTATGAATACTGGCTTGGTAGAACTGACTGGCTCTTTTTTTTTATGTAAGAGCTCATAATTTGTCAACCATGATTAAGGAAAGATCTGAAGAAGATCATCCCTATTTAGTTGTTTTGGGATCTGGACTACCTTTGGAACTTGAGTGGAATCTACCGTGATGCTAAGGGCATCTTCTGAGGCTGGGATACTAAGATCCATAGCATGATTTTGTACTCGGTAGATCAGCTGGTAGTGAAGAGTAGCTATGTCAGTGGTAGCTACGTTTTGAACTCCAGAAATCTGTACTTGAACCTTCAGAGTTTGGAAAGTATGAGGATCTCGCAACCTCATATTGAAGTTGGGATAGAAGGTGCATAGTACCAATTACAACATGTTGATATTCCACAAACCTTGTATCAAGAAGTGCTATTCTGGCCACAACAGGAAGGCCTTTGCGTCCATGATAGGTGAGAGCAAGACGGATTGCTCTAAAGTGGATGTGAGTGAATCCATTTCTTTGCCACTGAGCAGGAAATTCAGAGGGGATCTCCAAAGTAATGAACTGTTCTTCTCCAGTTCCCTTGATTGGACAATTATCAAAGGAAGAAGACTGAACATATTCACGAACTGCAGACGATTTTTGCCTGATTAAAGACTTTATAGAAGTGGTGAAGGAAGACTTGTGTTTTTGGAAAGTATGGTAAGGATTAAGAAGGGGAAGATTGGATTCTTGAACTTTCTGATCATCTGGGATGAAGGAAAGCTCATACAGATGAGATAGTTTAGAAGAAGAAGAAGGTTGTAAAGGAAGAGAGGCAATAGACATAGATGAGTTTGAACGAGTTAACTTTGAATCTGACATATTGATGTTGCACACTTCTCTTCTACATTAACTGTGGTATAAAACAGCTTACTCTAGGCTCTGATACCAATAGGGGGTGGAAGCTTCAAGGTCCTTTACAGATGCTTCACAATGCCTTTCAACTGTAAGTTCATAAGCTCAACATAGCATGTCTCGATCTGTTTTTACTTCTAGAACTTTAGAACATTAGAAGGTAGTCTTTCCCAATCTGGACATGTATTTTCTAGTCTATACTTTAGTCTCACTCGGGAGATCATTGTCCCGGTCGAGAGTTACACATCTTCAGGAAATACTTGACTTGTTGAATGGGGAATTTACAACCAAATGTGATGAAACTATGAATGCTATTAAAACAACACTAAATGAAGATGTTCTTAATATTTAATTTGATTGTCAAGATCAAAATAAAAAGCAACCACCATAAGGTTAACAATATATACAATATAATAGAAGATGAAAATAAATATGAGATATAAACACACAAATAAAAATAGAAAAATTTATGACATATAAAACTTTATCATGATCATAAATATAAAACATAATAGAATTTGAAAATAAACAAGAAACCATTTTTACATACAATGTTTTATCAAAGTTAATCCCCATTATCAATTGTAATAGATAAAAATCATAGATAAAATCTACCTTATTACCTTGTGGAGAGAATTCGTGCTAATAATGTGTTATAATAATAGACTAAAGAAATCATGTAATGAAAATAGAATAGAAAGTAGAAATGAGGAAGAAATGAGAGAATTGAGAAAGTATATTCACATCAATTTTATTCATTCTCCAAGCCTCTATTTATAGGGTTAGAAATAGGCATTCAAATGCCATGAGTTATAAATTTGATTATGTGAATAAATTACAATAAAATGAAACACTTAATCTATGAGAAAAATTATGCAAATGAGAGTTATAAACATCCCAAATTCAAATATTTTATAATTTTTTTCTTTTTTTACTTTTTTAAAAGGAAAATTAAATTTTTGGTGGAAAAATTGCCTTTAAAATTTTTTAGTCCAATAGTGAAAGTATGACCTTTTTTTCCTATAAAACTAAAATATTTGTCTTTTTAATTAATTATTTAATATCTAATTAATTTAGTTATTAATTTTGATCTATTATCAAATTATATACAATTTAATTGATTTTATAATAATAATAATTAAAATTAATTTCAATTACATTATTTATTTAGTGTTTAATTAGAACTAATAATAATAATAATTATTATTATTATTAATCATTTCCGAAATAATTATTATACCGAGCGACAATTAATTTGTTATTAAAGTAAAACTTCTTATAATCTACATAAAGTTTTAATTTATATAATTGTAAATGTGAAAATGTACTAAGTTCAGGATTTAATGTCATATTTGGAGCTATAATAATTTAATTAATTTTATATCGTTAAAATTTATTGCCAAATTAAACTTTAATCAATTAATTATATTATATTATATAAAGGAAATTTCTTCTTGTACCAAAATTTATATGTTTTTTTTGCATATTAATATGCTTTTCTTTTATTTTCATTAGTACTAAAATTTTTTATTTTTACCGAATTTTTCATCTTCTTCGTCTTCTCTGAGATATTCTCATGGAATTTTCGAAGCTATACCCAAGTTTTCTCAATGTATACCCAAGATATTCCTAAAGAATTCTTTAGGTATACTCAAAGTATGCCCAAGGTATACCTGAGGTATTCTCATACAATTCCCACATGTATACCAAAGAATTCCCAAAGTATACTTTAAGGTATTCATAGGGAATTCCTTTCAGGAAATTCTCAAGAAAGCCTGAGGTATTCTCATAGAATTTCCAAAGGTATACCGAAATATCCACAACGTACACATAAGATATTCCTAGCAAATTCCTTCTAAGGAATTCTCAAGGAATTCCCAACGTATATCTAGAGTATCCCCAAGGTATATCTGATGTATTCATATGGAATTCGCAAGGGTATACTAAAGGTACTCAAAGGTATATTGTATCCTTGAGGATACCCAAGGTACACCTAAAATATCCCCAAGGTATACCTAGCATATTCTAGTGGTATTCTCATGGAATTTCCAAAGGTATACCCAAAGTATTCCTATGGTATACCCAAGATATTCTAATAGAATTTCTCCCAAGGAATTCCTTGAGAATTCTCAGAGTATCTCCAAGGTATAACCAACATATTCTAGAGATATTCGTAAGGAATTTCTAAGGTATACCTAAGGTATCTCCAATGTATATTTATTGTATTCTGAAAGGTATACCAAAATGTTTGTTTAAGATTTTGTGATGTTTTGAATTTTGATTAAATTCTATTATTCTTCTTCTTTTTTTAATGATTTAATTGTTATTGTCATTGTTCTTTTATTGTTTTAGTGAAAATTAAACCAAAATATCCCCAATATATAACAAAAGTATGTCAAAGATATATCGTCTGGGTATATTTTGGGGTGATTTTGAAATTTAGGTACTATTATAATTTTAGAAATTTATTTTCGATAAAATCAAATGAAACTTTAAGCACCTATAAACATGTAAATATGTATCCATTTTTTGGTACTTTTGTCAAATTTCCTATTATATATGGTATTGTATTAAGATTTGTTGGATGATCATTAATTAATGATATATATGATTCATTCAATCGTCATGCCCTACTAATATATCTGATATATAATACAATGAGCCTATATATATATATATATATATATATTACTTTTGCTATTATAATTTATCTATTTAATTAATATATCTGCATATTAATTACCTAAGTCAATTAATAGAAGTTTACATAATATTAGTTTAATTTATATTCAATTTAATTAATATTTTTGTTCAATTGGAATTGTGAAAATGTACTGAGTGATATGAATTTAATGTGATATTAATTTGGGCCATTATAGTAATGAATTAATTATATATATATATATATATAATTTTTTATTATCAAATTATACTTTAATTAATTAATTTAATTATATTATATACAATAATCCTTCTATGATATACCCCTTCCATATAAATTTTTAATTTCAACGCTATATATAATGAGTCATTTAAAATCGAATCTGTTTGATGGTCATTTAATAATATAATCCGTTTATTTGTCATGCCTTACTAATACACCTAGTGTATTATATAATGATCCTAATATATATAATTACTTTTGTGATTAATATTTATCTAATTAACTAATATATCACTTTATTATTTAACAAATTTAATTACAAGTTTACTAAATATTAGTTTAATTTATATTCAATTTAATTAATTTAATTAATGAGCTCTAGTTTAAATAATTAAATTACCTACCACAATTGTGGTAGTTATTTAGATACCATATGCAACCACAATAATTGGTACCACATTTATTGTGGTATCTATTTAGTTATCACACTAATTGTGGTAGCTAATTAGCTATCACACTAGCAACCACAAAGCTACCACATTTATTGTGGTAACTGATTAGCTACCATACTAAATGTGATAAGTGATCAATTACCGTAATTGTGGTCATTAATTACGTGTAGTCACTAATCAACTAATAATTACTATAACAAATGTGGTAGCTGTTAGCGACCACAATTGTGGTCTCTATGTGGTCTCTATAACTGAATAGCGACCACTATTTGTGGTACTAAATGTAGTAGTTATTATATTTTTTTTTTTTTGTAATGTAGGTTGGTAAGTTCAAAAGATATTTTTTTGTCAACATTTAGGATATATATATATATACTAAATAGCGATAACTGTTTGTGGTAGCTAAATGTAGTAGTTATTATATTTTTTTTTTTTTTTTGTAATGTAGGTTGGTAAGTTTAAAAGATATTTTTTTTTGTCAACATTTGGTATATATATATATATATATATGTGTGTGTGTGTGTCCTAAACTTCATTGTTTTTTTTTTTCATCTTTTTATAGGAACAATCATATATCAAAGTTCCTACCAATGGAAGAAAGTATTTTGAAAATGTGGTATTTAATAAATTTTTTGAATATGCTTGCTCAATGATATTTTACTTAATTGAATTATATATATCATAACAACACAAGTCATGTAACGACCCCTATGCAACTCACTACATAACTAAATTGGGGCAAAGCTTCTTCAAGGCATAAAAACTATTATAAGTATTTTTCAAGTAATTTTAATATTTGCCCCCCTAAAATTTTAAAAATTCTTTATATATATATATAGTATAATTAAAAATTATGATAAATATTTTTCTTTTGCATTTTTTTTGTGCCTCAAAAACTCGGAGTCAAGCTCTACCATTGGAACTAAATATGTTAGGCATGGTACATTTGTATTTGGATTTTTTTAATTATTTTTAGGATCATATGAGTACTAATATATTTTTGTTTATATGTAACAAGACATATATATTTAAACTTTTTTCACTCACCCCTATAATAATTTCTTAATTCAA
Organism: Balakata baccata; assembly: GCA_949630135.1. Taxonomy (NCBI): domain Eukaryota; kingdom Viridiplantae; phylum Streptophyta; class Magnoliopsida; order Malpighiales; family Euphorbiaceae; genus Balakata; species Balakata baccata. Next base: position 6,028 of record CATIWF010066909.1, read on the forward strand.
GAGACACAACACGATACCTTCATGAGAAAATTTGAACATATTGTTTTTTTTTTATAAGCATAGATTTTTATTAATAATTGAGGGGGAAAACCAGATTATTAAAGGTTAAAGTGATGAAAAAAAAACTCCTCTATAAACTAAGCAAGGAGCTTGAACCCAAACTGAGGAACAAGCAGGGGCAAACACTATCTCAAAGGGGACTAACACTTAATGCTAAGGATGGACTGAATAAGAGAGTGAACATCGTAAGGAAAGTGGGGTTGACAACCTTAAACCAAAAATGCACTCTACGAAAAATAGTTAAAGCAAGCTCCTGAACATTTGGTTCCTTTCCATTGAAGATTTTCTAGTCCCTTGATGACCAAACACTTTAAGTTATGACATAAAAGAGAGCATGCTAGAAACGTTTACGAAAAGATCTATAGACATAACCATCCCAAATCGAAAAGAGCTAAGCTAATGTTGCTGGAACAATTAAATCAAAACCCCACCATCAAGCGAAGAACATCCATATTTTCCATGAGAACTGACAGTGCAAGAGAAGATGGCTGGTTGTCTCACCAAAAAAATTTGCAAAAGCAACAAGTGTTTGAAGCCAAAGAGCATAAATCCCTTATGAAAAGAAAGTAATTTGTCACAAGTCCACTATGTAAGCAAGCCAGCTAAATAACTCAATCTTAGGAGGAAGAATATTCAATCAAACTTGAGGATACAAATCAGGACGACCATGCTTGTGATTCACATAAGCTATATCATAAGTTTTAACTGTAAATCGTCTATCCCCACTCAATGCCCATAATAACATATCACCTTTATCCTTCATCAGCTTGATGATACTAAGCAAGGTTAGAAGTTCAGTCACTTTGTTATCCTCATTGACACTTAGATTGCGTGTCTAAGAGAAGGTCCAAAACCATTTATTATCTAACCAATATCCCATTTGGTAAACAAAAGCAAAACGATAAACAATAATATAAAAAAGATTAGGATAGGTAGTTGCTAAGGGAACACTTCTAAGCCAACAATCTGTCTAAAACAAAACTGAAGTTCCTTCTCCTACGTGAAAATGAAGATTGCAGTGAATGAAAGTAGAGAAATAGTTAGAGCTTGTATAAGTGCTGATGATATCTCTCTAAACAGTCGAGATACAGTTGTTACACCCAACAAAATCCGTTCTTCAATATTCAAATTTATGAGACACAATAGCAACCCAAAGCTTGTTAGAATCCTCCTCTAATCTCCATAACCATTTAAGAAAAAGGGCTTTATTATGGTCCAAAATATTACAGATACGCAAGTCACCAAAATTTTTAGGTTTTACAACTAGCTCCCAATTGACACAATGAAGTTTAGACAAAGAGCATCCACCACTCCAAAAGAGCTGTTTAATATGCTTATTGATAACTTTGCGTACCTGAATTGGCAATTTAAAAATGGACAGAAAATAAAGCGGTAAAGATGTAATACATGCCTTTACAAGAGTCAATCTTCCTGCTTGTGAGAAAATCTGACCCTTCCAGAAGCCCAATTTTTTCTGAATTTTATTGATAATCAGCATCCAAATTGTGTGCCTATTAGGAGATGAACCCAAAGGTAAGCCATGGTAATAGATAGGTAAGGAAGAAGTATTACAGTAAATAATAGCTGAAATATCTTTAATAACGTTCTCATCAACATCAACCCCCACAAGAGTGCTTTTATGAAAATTGATATCCAAACTCGAAACAAGCAAAACACTGAAGAAGGCAAGCTATGTTCAAAATTTTCCTTAGAGGCACTATTGAAAATCAACATGTCATCTGCAAAATTGCATATGGGTGATTAAGGGACCTTGAATTGGTAACTGAAAACCTGTTAAGAGGCCCTTTGGTTTTCTTAACCTTAACACTAAATGTACCCTAAATATTTAATTATTATAGAAGAAGTGCATAAGACTTGTAGATATTTTTCCAAAAATGCTATAGAATAAAATAATAAAGAGAAAAAATATAACAAATTTATAATTTTACATTAAAATAAAACAAGTAAAAGAAAATAGTAAAGTTGCAGTTTTACAATGCTAGCAAATAAAAACACTTAAAAAAAAGTTTCATTTTTAAATAGTAAGGCAAAAGTTTTATTTTTATTGGAGGTGTATAATTGAAAATGTACAAAGAATTGTTGGTAGCACTTCATATATGCTCTTTATCATTAAATTATAGAGTAGAGAGTATATCTGGAGAGTCAAACTTTATGTGCTATTCTAATTGTAATATCAATACACTTTTATGGATGTTATTTCTTTTATTGTGTGGCTTAATTTCATCTATAATTATTTAACTTTGGTATTATTGCAATAAAGTCCCATAATTGTTTTTGTCCCATAAAAAGTCACTTACTATTGTTTAGTTTTAGAAAAGTCACTTTTAGTGATTTTTCTATTGTAAACAATCGGAAAAAGTCGTATTAGTATTTCAGTTAATATATGAGACATGTTACATCACTGTACATGTCAAATAGAGCATCATGTATGCTTATAGCTCAATATCTATATCGGCACCATAAATTACAAATAGTGTCAATTGGAATACCAGAGCTCTATTTGATTTGTATAGTAATGTTCTATTTGACATATACAGTGATGTCGCATATTTCATATGCCAACTGAAATGCTAGCAAGATTTTTCTAGTTGTTAATTGCTGAAAAATTGTTGGAAATGACTTTATTGAAACTAAACCATAGTTAGGTAACTTTATGGGACAAAAAAATATATATGATTTTACTGTAATAATATAAAAATTAAGTGGTCATAGATGAAATCAACCTATGTGCTTCTCTAAAAATATTTTTCTTTTTCCTTACAATAAAATGCATTTACTTTTTTCTTTTAATAAATATTAATTTATATGAGATAAAACAAAATAAATAATAAAAATATAAAAATTCTATTGAATTTATTTTAAAATGTACAAAATATTTTATTTAAAATAAAAAATATTATCGAAGATACTTTTAGTAACATTGCAATTATGGATTATTTTTAAAATATGAAAATTCTTTGAGGACTACTATAGAAGAATTTTCTTTTGTTGTTTTAGTATTACATACATCTTTTTATTGTTGCAATTTATACTATATATATAGACTTCACTACATAAAATTTTTTGATCTGCCGTAATAAATAGTATTTTTTTTTTCTAAAAATTACTTACATCGTATTCGTTTTTATAATCAAAATGAATATATTTTAATAAATATTATTTGTAAATATTGTCCATGAGATAATTTAATATTGAATGAAAATTAAAAAAATAATTATAAAATATGAGTTGCTAAATATTTTAATGATTTGTATATATTTATCTCTTAACTTTACCATATTTCATCTTTTTTTTGACAAGGAAAATAATTTTATCAATTCAAACTAGAAATATATTGATAGAAATATAGATGATGAAACAATGAAAAAATTTATAGTACCTGGGTTAATAGAATAACAAATTGGCTTAATGTCTATACATTTGAAAATACCATAATGATTAGAATACCTGTAATTTCAGTTTTGCAATATGCTAACGACCATAATTTGATTTGATATCTCTGTTAGATTGAATATACTTTGTTCATTTAAATCGCTCACATAAAAATTAAACGTTGCAGCAAGACAGTGAAAAATTAAATGCCGCAACAAAACGATAAAATTACACAAAACAAACAAATAAAATAAATCTAGATATATGTGGAATAACCACTTATTTTGGAAATAAATTGATAAAAAGAGGTGTAGAGGAATAATTTCAGATCAAGAATGGCTAAAATGGATAGCTAGAAAAAGAAAAAAGTTGAGAGAAAAAAGAAACCGATTTTTCTTATTTCATATGTTAACAAAAACAATTACCATATGTTATTTTTATTTCGAAGAGATCTATAGGTAAGTTATAATGATTCACCATTGGGGACTTTCTAAAAATAACCTTAAAAAGTTCTAAAATTCTAAAAATAACATGAAAGGTTTTTTTAGAGAGGTACCCTCCCTTTTAATGATATTTTCATGATACCAATAGTACCCTTATTTGAATAAGAAAAATATTAATTTATCCATATCAGTATAAAGAGTATGGACCTTTCTCCCTCCCATGCAAAAAATGAACTAACCTTCTTTGCCCTCTTTTTAGATATTAATCTTCAAAAATCAAAGCTTGATGAAGCTCAATTTTTTGATTTTCCGATCTGCATTTTGAGATTTCCAGTATAGTTATTTAGCTTTGTCATTTAGGTGAGTATTGTAACACCCCCTCGATATAATTAGAATTTCATCTAATTATACTGAAAGATATTACGATGCATGAACTTACAATATGATAAATTTAGAACCTATTAATGCACCATGGCCATAATGACTTACTAAAATAAACATCCATGCATGAAAATATTAAAAAGTTCCTTAAAATACATATGCTAGCCTCACTGGCCACAGTTTTACAAAATTTTACAAACTTTATGAGGAGTTACAAATTTACATGTCTTTCATGCCTGAGGCATGTACAAATGTAACTACTTCCAACCCTTTTAAATACAAAACAAAGCAAAAGTAAAGTATGAACATATCATCACCCTTATGATTATCCCTAGTTCCCTAATGGCTTGTCTTCTTGTCAATTCTTCAAACTATCTACAACCTGCATGGGAGATAAAACATCCACATGTCAAGCAACCCTGCTTAGTGGTACATATAACTGTTCAATCCACATGTATACATATATATACCACACAAGCATACAACACTTACCATATTTATATCATTATGAAACCATAACAAGCTTACACAAACATAATAATTTTAACCATATTCATAACATAAACACAATATTATAATATCACACATTACAAACATCTCAAGCCCCGCCAAGCTTCCCTAGTTGAGAGTGCCCAAATACTAAGCCTCAAGCCATCTCAACTAGTAAGATTAAGAGTGCCCAAATATCGGGCCTCAAGCCACATTAGTCTTGCACAAACAGTGGTCAAAAGCATCCAAATGTTGGGCCTCAAGCTACTTTGACCCCCTACCATGGTATTGTATTTTAATCTGTCCTTATTTTCAAGCTTAAAACCCCATATAATCACCTCATTTCATGACTAATATGAATTTACACATATAAACTCTATGGTGGTCCAATTGCCACCTAACCTATCAACATTCTCAACCTTAAACAAGCCAATACTCAAATATAAACAAAGATACATACACATTAAATACCATTCATAATACATAACCATACCTCACCCATTGTAGATTCATCAACCAAAACTTATAGATTCATCATTTAGAAAATGCAGATTCATTATTTAATACTTACAGGTTCAACATCCATACTTTACAGATAATATTAATTACTATAAAACACAACCAAAACCACCATGTTCTTTACTTATTCTACTCTTAATTATCATTCACTATCCCATCTTACCTCATTTTCTTGTTATTATTACCATTAACTACATTTAATCCCATTACATTTGTTACCATTCATATTCCCAATTCAACATTTATAACACATTTAAACAATACACAAATAATCATAACATTCACATAGCACATCCATGAAGATTGTATCGAAAAATATGTACAGACCTTCACAAAATGTGCTTTCTTGATCCACCACGTCCATATCAAGCTCGGTCCTTTCCTCATGATCGAGGTCCATTTTCCACACTACTCAACTCACCTCAACTAAGGTCTTTTCCCAAGAAAACCTAAAAATCCCCTTCTTCTCCACATCCCCACACAAGTGGGTCATAACCCTTTTTGGGTAACCACACCCATAAACTCCAAAATCAACATAAGAAAGTAAAGAAATCGCGTCTCCTTACCTCTTGAATACCAAAGAAAAACCTAAGATTCCTCCTCCAAGCTCCAAGTTCTCTTTCTCTCGAACGTCTTTCTCCTTGATTAAATATGCAAATCATAGCTTAAATCTTCCTCTAATATGTTTGGTTTATTTTTAAGGGCTTAAAAACATTCAAAGAACCATAGGGGAGGATGAAATTTTCAGATAATTTGGGGCTCTAGGGTTTTAGGATGTTGAAAACTTGGTTAAAATGAGTTAAAACGTGTGAAAAACCATTTATATCAATCCTTTTCACAACCATGTTCATGGCCATGACAGTTTATGGGTCTGGTTGTGAACAATTCTGGATAAAAAGTTCAAAACACGACCTTTCACGATCATGAATAATCCTTTTCACGGTCATGAATAATCATTTTCATGGTCATGACAGTTTTCAGCATGGTAGTGACACTGGTGGTGAAGGGGCATAACTTTTTCCTATGGCCAAATTTTGTCAAAATTCCATTCTTCAACACTTCCTAAACATAAATACAAACCATTCATGGTTATTGGATACCAAAACAAATAAGTTATCACAACTTAATCATCATACAAAATGGTTTCACCACCACGCTCACAACTTAAGTTTACACACACATTGCTCACTTCAACTCTTTTGCCATTTTCTTATTTATTAACATTTTTATACATATTCTCCGTTTAA
>CATIWF010066927.1:0-32955 GCA_949630135.1 Balakata baccata
ATCATAGGCAGAACATGTTCTTGATGAGGAACAATCACATCAAGCAAGTAAGGCCCTGAAGTTACCAACATTTTCTTTATTGCATCCTCAAGTTCACTTCTCTTTGTAACTCTTGCACATTGTATATCACAAGCCTCTGCAAATTTCAACATATTGGGAAATATTTCACCCTCTTTTGATGGATTCCCCAAATATGTGTGTGCTCTGTTTGATTCGTAGAATCTATCCTCCCACTGAACAACCATACCCAGATGCTGATTGTTCAATATTATTATCTTCAACGGCAGGTTTTCGGCTTTTACTGTGGCTAATTCTTGAACATTCATGATGAAACTTCCATCCCCATCAATGTCTATTACTAAAGCATTAGGCCTTGCTATTGCAGCACCAATAGCAGCAGGCAGGCCGAATCCCATGGCACCTAATCCGCCGGATGTTAGCAACTGGCGAGGCTTTTTATAGTTGTAAAATTGGGCGGACCACATTTGGTGTTGGCCAACGCCGGTGCTAATAATGGCATTGCCATTAGTCAATTCATCCAACAACTGAATTGCATACTGTGGAGCTATTTCTTCTCCAAGATTTTTGTAAGCTAAAGGATACTTAGCTTTCTGCTCATTGATTTCTTCTCTCCAAGCTGAGAAATCAAGCCGGAACTTAGCTTGTTCATTCTCTAGTAATCTGTTCAACCCCTTCAAAGCAATCTTCAAATCAGCACATAATGAAACATGAGGCTGCTTGTTCTTCCCCAACTCTGATGAATCAATATCAATATGAACTATGTTTGCTCTGCTGGCAAAAGCCTCAACTTTACCGGTCACACGATCATCAAATCTAACTCCAAAAGCAAGGAGCAAATCGGCTTGATCGATTGCATAATTTGCATACATGGTTCCGTGCATTCCCAGCATATGTAATGACAATTCATGGCCACAGGGGAAGCTACCAAGACCCATTAGAGTACTGGCCACTGGTATCTTAGTCAGCTCCACAAATCTCCTTAATTCATTACTACAATTCAGAGAACCACCGCCAACATACAGCACAGGCTTCTTGGACTCAGATATCAGTTTCACAATCTGCTCTAGCTTCCCAATTTCAGGACTTTTGGGCAATCTTGATACATAACCTGGAAGCCTAATAGGCACATCCCAGTTTGGAATGACAAGCTGCTGCTGTATGTCTTTTGGTATATCGACGAGAACCGGCCCAGGCCTACCTGATGATGCAATGTAAAATGCTTCTCTGATGATCCGAGGAATGTCTGCTGCATCAAGAACCGTAAAACTGTGCTTAGTGATTGATCTTGTTATTTCAATGATAGGTGTTTCTTGAAATGCGTCGGTGCCTATCATTCGGCGAGGTACTTGTCCGGTGATGGCAACCAATGGCACGCTATCGAGCAGTGCATCGGCAAGTCCGGAGACGAAGTTAGTGGCACCGGGGCCGGAGGTGGCAATGCAAACACCGACACGGCCTGAAGCTTTAGCATAACCTTCAGCAGCAAAAATTCCACCTTGTTCGTGTCGGGGTAGAATGTTACGGATTAAATAAGAGCGGGTTATGGCTTGATGGATCTCCATTGAAGCACCTCCTGGATAGCCAAACACGTCAGTAACACCCTCACGTTCCAAGGCTTCAATGAGAACATCGCAGCCTTTTCTAGGTACCTCAAGCGCAGGAGTTGGAATGAAGGTTTCTTGGGAGGTTAAGGGGATAGTGGTGGCAGTGAAGGTGGTAGCAGCAGCAGCAGCGGTGGTGGTAGGCTTTGGTTTGGGGTCAGAAAGAGAGGCAGTGATATAAAAAGAGAGGCGAGTGTTTGATTTTTGCTTAGAATTATTAATGAAAATGGAGAAGGTGGATTTTGAAGTGGGTAGTGTGTTTAAGGAATTGGGGATGGACAGATTCGGGGCAGAAGTAGTAGTAGACGCCATTGTTAAGCTCCAAGCTTTAAGGAATCAAAGATATAAAATAAGCTAATGAAGTGCAGTCTATATATGGGAAGAGAAGACACTGAAAATTTCAGTCTGAAATCATACAAGAGTTAGGCAGTGCCATGGCCCTGAAAGGGATAACTTCCTATGGACATTTTCTTTTTTTGTCTGGACAAGTCCAATGACTTTCCACGTGTCTTGAAGATGCAATACCAGAAAAGGAAGGATAAATGAAGGGTTTTTTTTTTTTTTTTTGGAATAAGGATAAATAGAGTTATAAATGAAATAAATTAATAAGTTCAACAGATCACGTTATAAATGAAGACATCAACATTTTGTAAGTGCCCTTTGGGTTATAATTATTTATTCTAAATATAATAATTATAATTATTTCAATCACTACTGACAATATCGTTTCAGTTTTTATGTAATGAATTGAAATTGTAATTAAAATAAATATTTTTAGTTGTTATAAGTTGATTTAAATATAAATATGAAAACGAAAAATGTTATTTTAATTACTTTTTCCATTTTGAAAAGATATACTAATTTCTATTTTCGAACGTATTAAGAAAATTTAGTTCATATGCATGGCATGAAATGCATTTTTATATTCTAATATACCCCTTTGATAAATATTGGAATATTAGAAAATTAAGAAACTATAATTTGTGTTATTGATAATAAGCCACATTAAATAAAGAATAAAAAAATCAACTAAATCTTCTAAAAAATATTATGTGCGCTATAATGTGGAACACATAAAAAAAAAAAAAAAGTGAGTCTGGGTTTGTTTATTTGAGATGAATAAAATATTAAATACCTAAAAATTAGCTTAATTTTTTGGGAATTTAAGGGGCAAATTGTTATTGATTGTCAAAAGTTGAGATTTTAAGCTTTTTATAAAAAAAAAAAAAAAAATCAGCTTATAAATTTAAACTTAATAGATAGTTGAAACTTTAAACGATTTACTTTTTATTTTGACGTATCAAAAACTTTTTATTTGGAATTAATCATCTAATTAACTGCTGATATTAATTTGTTTCAAAAGCTGAAGCCAAATAAACACTTTCATCACATTAACCAAATGCTTCATTGATGAAATACCTAATTTTTCTTAAAAAAGGAATTCTTGACGAAATTTAGTTTGACAACTAATAACTCTCCAATTGTTGAAGAAGCATTATATATGGTTAATTAATTATCATAAGTACATTTCCTTCCAAAAAAATTATCATCATAACTTATTGTTGCCAATATGATTTGGATCACATTAATAATATATGAAATATTATCAAAGAAGGTGTACAGATATCTTGAATTTGATTTTTATATGTAAATTTACTTTAAAATTTATAAATAAGTGTTTTACCGTTCTTTGAAGTCTTATTCAACACGCTCTAAAGTAAAACCGATTACAATGCTAGATTAAAAATTCAAAAAAATAATAAGTGATATACTTTTTTAAGTGGAAATGGGAATTTTTCCAATATCAAGGGAACATACTTAAAATGATATTATCAATCATGAATTGGTTATGGAGAAAATGGGTCTAGAAGAAAAGAAAATGATTAGGTGATGGGTAGATGGGAAGAGGACAAACCAATTTCTGGTAAGAATTAATATAACGTGAAAATGCTGGAAGATGCAGAAATTGGTAGGTATGATATCCATGTACTTCTAACTTCTTCCTCTCCCACGTGTGTTTAAAGTGAATAATATTATATTAAGATAAAATTTAACAAAGTCATTAACTCATTCGCACCCAATCAATTTTTCCTACTTTTTTTTTTTTTTTCAAGCGTTGTGTAATAAAATAAAATAAAATTTATTATATTTTAATTGATTTTTTAAATTATTAATAAAAAATAAAAGAGAAAATATAAAAAAAATTTCTTATAATTACAATTTTAAATATGAACATTTTTTTTTTCATTGTTGGTGCAATAAGAAATGGTGCAATAAGAAGTTCACAGTATGGATAAAGATGAAAATAATTCCGGGTAAATTTTGGGAATTCTATCTTTTATGCCACTTCAGTTTTTTTATGTCTTAACAGATAGAAGATTAAATTTACTAATGCAAACCACAAAACCCTTTTCCAATGAAAAATACTTGTAATTTACAATTACCAAATGATGAAACTATAAAGATATTTTTTGCACTTTTTCCAAAAATATTTTTTTCAATAAATGAATTTTATTAAAATAGTTATAATTCATTACTATTTTTAGTTATTTTTAAAAAAAAATTAATATGAGGATTTTTTTGAGAAAATTTTGAATTACAGTTAAAATAGAACAAAAAAAAAATTTGTTAATCAGATTTTAATTTCTAAGAGCATCATTATTGGCTTGTAAAACCAATTTCAAAATCTCATATGGTATTGTAAATAAAATTTTATTGATAATTTGTAACCTTGCAACAATTGAATGAAAAAGGAGAGAATTTGATTTGAATAAAAAAAAATTAATGGGTTCCATTTTTTTTTGTTTTATAATAAATTTAAATAAAATAAATTATTAAAAGTGAATAGAATATATTAGATTGAAATTGATGTATATATTTAACAGTATATTTAAAATTTGTTGATGTGGCACTATAAAGAGGCTCTTTGATGGGACAATCCTTACATTACGATTTCTGACATGTAGCATACCTGCAGCCATTCGTAATTTAACTCATGAATAGTGGAGTTCGCATCTTGCAAGAGTGGATTTGATGGATTTAGTCTAATAATTTATAATCAAATTAATAAATTAGTTTTTAAATATTTTAATTTTTACCAAAAAAAATTTAATCAATACCATTTTAGATCATATCGGCTTAATTAATTTGGTTCAGCTATAAATAAATGAATAAATTATAAAAATTTCCACATATATTAACTTAAACCAGGATCAAAATAACAACATAAAAATTATTTAAAATATAAAAATTCAATCCATTACTTTAATTTATAAAAAAAATCCAAAATATAATATATATGATTACTAAAATAAATTTTTACTCGATCATAGTGTTCCAAAATATTTATACATCAAAAATAGTTTGCTTTGAATTGAATTTAACACTTATTTTGAAAATTCAACAAGAAAAAACAATTGAATTAAATAAAACCGTATATAAATATGATATCTATATATTGAGCATTCATAGATGTAATACAATATTTTTTAAATAAAAAAATGATATAATATATTATAAAAAAATTATAAATTTTTTTATATTGGATCAAGCTAGCTATCTGAATCTCATAGCATCCATAAGAGCTCACAAACAGTAAACCCCATGCTCTAATACTCAGCTTCACAGGAAGACCGATAAACAATAGATTGTTTCTTGGTTTTCTAAGAAATAAGCGCACTACCTAAGAAATTGCAAAAGCCAGTCAAAGATTTCCTTGTAGAAGGACAAGAAGCCCAATCTGCATCATAGTATGCAGTGAGCTATAATGTATTTCCAGTAGGATAGTAGAGCCCAAGAGATAGATGACCTTTTAAGTAACGAAGCAAATACATGGCTACATCCCAATGGGCTTAGCAAGGCTGACTGACATACTGACTCAATTGTTGTACACAATAACTAATGTTAGGCTAAGTGAGATTCAAATACAACAACCGACCTATCAACCTATAATACACAGCTGGATCAGACAAGGTAGCACCATAATTAATAACAAGCTTAAGACCCTTGGCAAAAGGGGTAAGAGTTGGTTTACATCCGAAGAGACCAGTATCTTGAAGTATATCAAGGATATACTTCCTTTGATGGATGTAAGTCCCTTGAGAAGATCGAGCTATTTCAATTCCAAAAAAATATTTAGCATATCCCATATCTTTAATAGTGAACTGCTTGTAAAGGTAAGTCTTAATAGCAATAATTTATGATTTTGAATCACTTGTAACAAGCACATCATCAACATACACGAGGAGTGCCACAAAAGAATAAGCATGAGCTTTGATGAACAAATAGGAATCAGAACCAGATTGAATAAAACCATAGGCTAATGCTTAGTAAATTCACAATTTAATTCCCTGGAGGCCTGTTTAAGGCCATAAAGAGACTTGTTCAGTCTACAAACTTGACTAGGCTAAGCTTTTAAATAGCCTTCAGGGGGTTGTAAATACACTTCCTCATGAAGATATCCATGAAAAAAGGCATTATTAATATCTAACTGATGAATAGACTAGCCTTTGTTGTGGCAAGAGCTAGAAAAATTCTAACTTTCACTAGTTTAGCAACAGGAAAAAAAAAACTATCAAAATAATCTTCACCCTCAATTTGGTTGTACCCTTTGGCCACAAGTCTGGCCTTAAAACAATCAACAGATCCATCAGGTCAATACTTGTTTTTTTATACCTATTTACTTCCTATGGCCTTTTTATTTGGAGGCAAAGTAGTGAGTTCCCAGGTTTATTTTTCTTCAAGAGCAGTAAGCTCATTGTTCATGGCTTTTATCCAGTCTTGAGACTTAGCAGCCTCTTTGTAAGTAACATGTGTATGAATAGTAGAAACTTTTGCCATAAAAGCCATATATGTAGGAGACAAAGATGATAAAGAAGCATAAGGGTAAGTGGGTGGTGTATAAGGTGAAGATGTGGGTGGTGAGGAAGAAGAAGAAGAAGGTAAAGAAAAATAAGGAATAACTGAGTTGCAAATGTAATCTTGTAACCAAGTAGGTTGATGTTTTGGTCTTGTACTATGTCTAGGAAGAAGGTCAGTAGATAATGGAGGAGAAATAGAACTAGATTCAATAGGAGCAGTATGTGTAGGCATAACAGGAACATAAGTATCTAATGTGGAATCAATGTTAGTGTCTAGAACAGGCTATGGTAAAGAAAAGGAAGTAGAAGAATTAGAAGTAGATAAAACTTGAAAAAGATAAATGGATTCATAAAAGACTATATCTCTAGAGACAAAAATATTTTGATTTTGAAAGTCATAAACTCTATAAGCTTTCTATCCACTTGAATAGCCTAAAAAAAGCATATTTAAAAGATCTTGGACTAAATTTGTCCTTGTAAGGTAACACGTTACTGGCAAAACATAAGTAACCAAAACTTCTAAGAAAAGAATAATCTACTAGCTTTTGATATAAGAGTTCATAAGGTGTTTTCCAATGCAATACAGATGTGGGCAACCTATTAACGATATAAGCGGCAGTTAAGACAGCTTTGCCCTAAAACTTCTTTAGTAACCCTGATTGAAACATAAGAGCGTGAGCAATTTCCAACTGGTGTGTATGTTTTCTTTCAACCACCCCATTTTGTTTGGGTGTGTAAGATGTGGTTTTTTGACGTAAGATTCCTAGGGAATGAAGAAGATGCTAACACTAAAAACTTAGAATATGTCTAAAACTTGGGATTTGCGTGCAAGAAGAAAAACCCCAATGGAACGGGAAAATCATCTACTATAGTGAGTAGATAATATGAACCAGCAGTGGTGACTTATTTATAAGAACCCCAGATATCAATATATAACAATTCAAAAGGAGTAGATGTATGTCTACCATTAAGAGAAAAATGGAGTCTATGTTGTTTTGCAAAATGACAAGTGTCTTAAACAAATTGAGTATTAACATTGTTTAACTCACAAGCAGATATATGGTGATAGCAAATACAGAAGCATGCCCCGAACATTGATGCCAAATAGCAAAAGAAATATTTGTTTTATTCTTAGAAAGAAGATTGTTACAACTGATTTCATTAGAGATAAATAAAGATTTCTTTTGAAAGAAAGGTTGAACCTTATTCTTATTACAAAGCGAAATTTATTTACAAAAGTATTAATAGTATCAACCTTGAAAAAAGATTGATCAAGTATGTACAGTGTATAAGGAGTTTACCAACTGCCAATACATAGTCAGTCATCTGGTCCTATATTAGATAATGAGTTGAGAAAAACAGAAAGGTTATTGGCATAGTAGTCCTCAACTTGCTAACAAAAAGCAAATTGTATTGAAAAGAAGGTAAACATAATACTTCTGTAAGTTAAAAGTTGTTAGCAAGTTTCACAATACTAGTATATTGAACATACTGTTTTGACCCATCTAGTAAGTAAACAGGAGTTTGTTTTGATAAAGGTTTTAGGCTTTGAAGGACATACATACTCTTATACATATGGCTTGATGTACTAGTGTCTAAAATCCATATACATAGTTCTTTCAATTCATCTGCTTGTAAAGCATAGAAATGTTGAGAAAGGATACTTGAATAGCATCTAGTATGAGCAAAATTCACCTGAGCTCTATCATAAGCCATCTTGCCTTTCAAAGCCTTTGCCACCTCTTGTTGGATCAAGGTAGCAATAGTAGAATTAATTGCTTCATCCTGTGAAGAATCCAAAGGATCTGCTGCATTGTCCAAAGGATAGTCAAAATTTGCTTCAACTACATTAGCTATATTTCTTCTAAAAGATCATTTATTAAAACATTTTTCTCTCAGCTCCTTGTACCAATCAGGCATACCATGTAACTAAAAATAGGTATCTTTAGTGTGTCCATCTCTGTTGCAATAATAACAATGTTTGTCACCTTTCTTCCTAGTAAAACTGCCATTATTAGAGGCCATCACTTGCTTATTCTCATATCCTCTAGCTAGCATAACATTTGTTTCAAAATTTTCATAGCTAACATGTACTTCCCTTTGTTTCTCCACCCTCAGAATCATAGAATATGCCCTATTAATATTAGGCAATGGATCCATAACCAATATTTGATTCCTTATATGGCCATAACTCTCATTCAAGCCCATAATGAATTGCACCAAGTGTGTTGACATTTGTCTTTCTTTTAAAATTCTCACTGCCCCACAAGTACACTCTGGCTAAGGCAACAAAACACCTAATTCATCCCAAAGACGTTTAAGTTTGCCAAAATGCCCCATCACATATAGATTCCCTTAACTAATTGAACTTATTTCCCTCTGAATCTGATATAATAAAGGTCCATTACACTCTCCAAAACCTCTTCTCTAGTTCTATCCATAACTCTTTAACAGAACTAATGTATAAAAAGGACTTGACATTCTCCTTTGATATCGAATTACAAATCTAAGACTGTACTACGCAATCTACTCTATTCCAAATTTCATACTCCTCATAACCTAGATTAGGTTTTACAATAGTGCCATAATGAAACCAAATTTTTGTTTCGCACCAAGTGCAACTCTAATTACTTGTTTCCATGAAAGAAAATTCTTACCAGTAAGTGTGTTGGTAAAAACAGTAACCATTCCTTTGAATCCTAAGAAAATATTTGGTTAAACATAGAAAACTCGAGCAAATGAAAAACCTTTCGATTTTTCATTATCCTAGAAAGAAGAGGATTACACTATATATACACAAGTTCTCTACCAATCAAAAGCTACCAACTTAGCTAACAAAGAAACTAACGGAAGCTAACAGTGCTAAACAACTAAACAGTTGTACATCATACATAAAAATACAAATACTGCCACAACTAAACAGTTGTACATCATACACAAGAATACAAATACTGCCACAACTAAACAGTTGTACATCATACATAAAAATACAAATACTACCACAATATTGTTAGTTTCCGTTAGTTTCTTTGTTAGCTAAGTTGGTAGCTTCTGATTGGTAGAGAACTTGTGTATATATAGTGCAATCCTCTTCTTTCTAGGATAATGAAAAATTGAAAGGTTTCACATTTGTTTGAGTTTTCTATGTTTAACCAAATATTTTCTTAGGGTTTAAATGAACATTTTACAGAGTGCATATCTTTCCAATGATTTATATACTAACTTACCAATACACCTTGCATACCATACACAGACCCTTTTGTACATCCCCAACTTTAATGATGTATTTTAAAAATAAATAAAAATTTATAATTTAATCACATTAATTATTTAATTTTATTCTTTCGAAATTAAATTTATTTTTATATATTATTTAATATGTCTAAATTTATTTTGGATGGAATTGTATATCCCAACTTTAATGATGTATTTTAAAAATAAATAAAAAATTATGATTTAATTATATTAATTATTTATTTTTTCCTTTAAAATTAAATTTATTTTTATATATTATTTAATATGTCGATAAATTTATTTTGGATGGAAGTGAACCTGATAATTGGAGTGGATCAAGATGATTCACGTTTCAGTTAATTTTGATTCAAATTATTTTGAATAATTTATAAATTCATATTATTTTTGAGTTTTTTTTATTGAATACTCTTATTTTTAAAGTATTAAATTAATAATATATGTGAATCTCCATATAAGCTTTTTGTAGTTCATTGTTTAGTTAAATGGATCTACTTTTCTCCCATCTTCTAGAATTTTGATACATTACAACTTTTTTTTTTTTTTTGCTAGATTTCACGTGTTTTATTTTCTGGGTTTTCTTTATCATTTTTATTTTTTAAAAAAAATTATTAGTTAGTATTGCTGCTGTTATTGGGTTCTAAAAAACAGATGTCCATATGCATACTCATTCTCTGGTAAATTTAAAATTTTAAATATGTTAAGAATTTGACAAATTCAAATAAAGTTAATGCGGTCTGTTTGGGTAAAAGTATTGTTCTTGATCCAGACACTCAACTTACTGCATTTTAGGCACTATTTCTTCTATTGCATTTGGGTGGCCCTAATACTATTACTGCATATTCATTGGAAGATAATGAATCATTGAATTGTGGTTAACACTTTCTTGGGCCGGGAGTTCAATCAGGAGTGTCACTCTACATTTTCCTTTTGGCTTGGGCAAGATCTCGCTTTTCCATTCTCACAATGCCAATATTTTTGACAGGAATCATCAAACATGGAGAAAGGACATGGTCCCTCAGGAAAGCAAGCAATGAGGAATTGAGAGATTCCATGCTTACAGCTCCCGATCCCAGCCCTAATTATGCCAAGTTTATGCAGGAATTCATGTTATAATTAAATATGTCAAGAAATTTGATAAATTTAAATAAAGTTTTAAAATTCAGTTAAAATTTCGGTTATTTGGGAAATTACTAAAATTTTGAATTCGGTAATCCAATTTTTTATTTTGTTCGGTATTTGGTAATACTTTTTAGAAGAATTCGGTTAGCAAAAATTTTTTACAAGTACAATGGACTTTTTATATTTTAGTTTTTATTTTACTTTATTCTATACAAATTAATATTTATCAAAAAAATAAATAAATAATTTTTATTATGAGAAAAAAGAAATATTTTATAAAAACACACCAATATAAAAAAGAGAATATGTATAAAAAATAATATGCATTAATTACAAGAAGATTTATGTGGTGCACCTAATATAATTTATACATATATCTTTACAACCATTAGCTTATCAACTTTTAATTTCAACCATTAATAATCAATAGATAAGATTAAAAATTGATAATCCAATAGTTTTAAAGCACTTAGTATAATTTACACCAAGTGCACCATAGAATTATTCTAAATATAGATAGTCAAACTTACTAAATTTTAAAGATAGAGAGTTCATTCAAAATCGTTTTTATAGAATAACTCTTTAAAATATAAAGCATAACCTAAATAAAGTGTCATTAGATATACTTTAAGAGTATCCCCAACAATGTTTTCTATTTTATTCTCTATTATATTATAAAAAATTCACTTATTATTTTAGTTTATCTTAAAAATTACATATACTCTAACAATATTTCTTATTTTATTCTTTATTTTAAATTTTTATTAATAAAATTATCTAAAAAAATAAAGAGAGAGAGTATGAGATAGAAAAAGAAAAAAAATAAAATATTATTTAAAAGCTGGTAACTCTTAAATCTAAAAAGAAAAAATATAAATTTTAAAAAATAAAATATATATAAAAATTGTTGTAAGCTGTTAGAAAAAATAGAACTGTTAGAGATAGTTTTAAGAAAAATCCTCTGTTTTATTTCCTCCAGCCTGTTCCCTTTGTTCAAGAAGCCACACGTGCTCGAACGTCGCACGTGGGTACTGATTCTAAGATAAACTCTCCGAGTCTCGACGTTCCCCACCTCTCCTCCTCACCTTGCACAGACCTCACACACTTCCTCACTGTAAGCCCCAAAATCCACAAAATTCAATTTTCTTTTTCCTTTTTTGATTCTACATAAAAATCAAAAGCTCATTAAAATTTGACTTTTGCTTTTGATTTTGGCCGATTTTCAGCTAAGAAAAACAATGGCAGCTACAGCTACTGGTATTAGCTTCAATCTAATAGCTTCATTCAAAGGCCTATCTCTATCTTCAAGCTCTTCGTCTTCCTTTTTCAATGGTGATAATGGATCCTTCAAGGTCAGAAACTCCGTCTCTTTGCCGTTAAAGACCTCGTTTCCTTTGACGATTGAAATGGCTCACAAGAAGGGAGCAGGGAGTACTAAGAACGGCCGTGATTCAAGAGGCCAACGTCTCGGCGTCAAGATATTCGGGGACCAAGTCGCTAAACCCGGCGCAATTATCGTACGGCAGCGCGGCACCAAGGTCTGACCGTCAAATTTATTGCATTCCTTACCATTTCAACTTATATAAGCTAATGCTTAATCCTGTTTGAATTTGATTTTGGCATACTTCAATATACTTCTGCTCTCAAATTTATCAGAGAAAATTTATTTTTACTTGAAATTTTTGGGCTTAATTAATTATGGGTCAAATTGCATTTGGTATAGAGAAGTTTCATAGTTTGTGTTATCCTTTTTCAACTGATTTGCCAATAACTAACAAAAATTGTGTAAATCCATTTGAGATTCAAATGTCTTGTTATGCACATGGAAGCCCATTCTTATGAATTTTTAGTTTAGCTGTTGAAGGTCATTAGAGTGTAATTATAAATACGATTATGACATTGTTGCAATAACATAACATGCTTAATGACTTTTTCTTCCATTTGAGAATGGCTTAAAGTTCAAGGCATCAAAGTCTCTGAATTCCCAAAAGGTAGAATTTTGTTCTAAGCAGCAGAAAAGTTTGATATCTCATCTATGTGAAGACTATGTTACTGGATTCTGTAATGTGTACTATGCTCAGAATATGGAAGAAGTAAAGCGTATGTCCTGAATAACATGATCTATAATGTGGAGAAGTGGAAAATTGAGAAAGTACATTTAGGGTTCTATTTTAGCTGGGAGCATAAGGTTCGCTTTTGTTCTTGAAGTTGAAAACAATAAAATTTGAAGTTAAAAGGTATCAATTGCTTGTATTTTATCTAATTCAATGTTTTGTGGGAAAATCTCCTGTTTTCAATGAGCTAATTTTGATTGTATCATTCTACTTGTACTATTTCTTTTTCTATTATTTCACTTCTCAGCTGTTAGTTTCCTCAATCTTTTTTCATGCATCTGAATATCCTCAGTTTGGAACATGGTATTGCCAATTTGTGATGCATTCCCACATTATTTTTAATGATTTTAGGGCATTTCTTTTCACAATATTTTCAGTTCCATCCGGGCAAGAACGTGGGGCTTGGCAAGGATCACACAATTTTTTCCTTGATTGATGGACTTGTAAAATTTGAGAAGTTTGGACCCGACAGGAAGCAGGTTGACTTGTAACTTGTTAACCTTTAGTATGATTCAGAGAGCTACTAAATTGATACTCATAATGGGTTTTTGTGATCGGCAGGTGAGTGTTTATCCACGGGTTGTACAGCCGGAAAATCCCAACAGCTACCGAGCCAGGAAGAGAGAGTACTTTCGGTTGCAGCGTGAACGGAAGAAGGCCAGAAAGGAAGGCATTGTTGCTGAGCCACAACTAGTACTTGCTTCCGATATTGTTGCTACCGATAACAATCCGGTCTGTTAATTATAAAAAGCAGTCTTGTATTTTTGGATTGCTTTTGATTTACACTGGCAAACAAGGCAGAATATTTTTCTTGGCTCGCTTCTTTTCAGCTCTTATGTGTTCATAGTTGCTGTATCAAATATGCAATCCCGTTTTCATTTATCAACTTTGATCCAAAATTTTTTTTTTTTATCAATTTCAGTAGTTGTGATTTCAGCCATACAATACTGCATACTGCACCATTTTATCAAGGAAATGCCCAAGTAATGCATTATAAATATCCTTAACGTTGCAACGTGATCAAGTCAGCATGCTTAATTATGTCGTGGTAAACAGGTGTGGCAAACATTGATTTTTTTAGTGGATCAGATCAATAACAGTGTCAGTCATGTATATTGTGCAAGTTTACTTGCATGATATTCTCTGAGTCACAAGTTCTCTCATGAACCTATACCCAAGTAAATTAGATAAAGAGTGAACTTCCGGCAAAGCTAATGAGCAGAACAAGTGTCGCTTGTCTTAATTCATGTTACGATAGAATCTGCAGGCAAAGGGATTTGTTACTTAGGATTTGTTAATTATCTGATTTCATCTATCTCACTGTCAAGCAGAAACGATGTTAATGTTGAATCCAAGTTAGAACATATCAGTCAGGATATTCTTGGGTTACATTACAATTTATATAATACCTCACTGAATAAAATAATTATTTTTTTTGGGGGGAAAAAATCTTCCCTTGCAAACAAATTTGAGAGGTTAATTCAATCATATCACTAGATAAAAAGAAAATGGAGAATCAATAAGATTAGCAAACAAGTGAAAATTTGACATCACATCCTTGACCACGTAGTCTTGGATAAACAATTGAAAAAGATAACTTTAACCCTAACAATATTCATTTCCAGTACATTATAACATTTCGTTGATTAAATCAGGCTAGTGAACCACCACTCCCCATGCTAGTAATCCAATATGACCTGCAAATATGAAGAAATGAATAAATATTTCATATCAGTACAGAATAATCCAGACCAAACATCATTAGTTCATCACACCACTATAATGTCCTTCCATCTTAAATTGAAGAAAGCATCTCAAGCTGTAGAACAAAAGAACTAGCAGAAAACCAAGACTTGGTGTAAAGGTTAGACATCTACCCATGCCTACCCGGTACCCCTCAAACCTATAATGTATACCCTTTCACAAAATTTTCCAACATTAAGTTTTGTAAAGACGGATCACATGCATTTGGCAAAGTATAATTATTGACCAGAAAGAGAGGTTGCACTGACTGGGGAGGAGAGAGAATGAGATTTAATAGTAAGCGTCTAGCTTGTATATGGAGAAGTTTAGAGACCACTACGAATGGTAAACATTTTTGTTAGCTGTTAAAGAAACTCACAACCTAGCCCATTTTGTTAAGATAGCAAATAATGTTGAACTCCAACCTAGAATAATCACACATCTGTCCTGCATGGAATATAATTCAGAATAGTGATTCACAATGAGAACAATATTCACACTGGTTTAACAAATTAACTGATGGAAAAAAATTAAAACATACCCTTAATAAACAAAAAAAGAAATATACTTCTCAGAAAATGCTCCATCTAATAAATCAGTACATACAATGTTTGCCTTTTTTCAAATGTTAATATTTATTTATGACAAGTAATAGTGCTTACTTTAGTTCCTCTATACAAAGTATTGACTTTGAGCAGTTAGCATCCACTAATGACAAGTAAAATTTATTAAATTGTGACCCATCACTCCAAGAAAAGTTAATGAAATAGTGGAAATGGAAAATGAAAAATTTTTAAAGTTCACATGGTTTATCTAAAAATAGAATAGCTAAATCAATTCAATCCAACCCAGGAAGGAGAAATTTAAAACAACAGAAAGTGTAATTTTTCTAGGTTTCTATCATCAGAATTCAAGATTTCATCATAAGATCTTCCTTTATTTAGGTGGACCATGTCAGCGACCAATAGGAGAGAAGCAGAATTCAAACTTCCTCTGTTCGAATCCTCAACTAATTCAAATCTACTAGTTTCATATCCTCAAATCCTGGTAATGAAGTGAGATTTTAACACAAATCAATCACTTAAATTAGCAACAAGCCTCTATCATAATCATACAAACCAATTATAGATACTTAATAAGCAACAAAAATAGCTATGAACTAAAACAAAGAGAGTAAATCTGCCTTTATCTCTGTTCTTCCTTATCTAAACAGATCCGACAATGATATTGTTAATAGGAATGAAGATCAATTTCACGAAGAAACCAACGAATCCCATAACTACAAACCCAATCGCCGTACGGGACGCCACCTTTGTGAATTCTGAAATACAAAACAGCAAACAAAAAGGAATTGTTAAAATCCACGAAAATCCCAATCAGAAGATTTTGTGGACCGGAACAGGGAATGAGAGGAATATATGATAAAAACCTTTGCGATCGGGCTTGTGGCAACGCTTGACGAGGCGGACGCTGTCCTTGGCGAACTCTCTCAATGGATCGAACACGTTATCGATTGCATCCATTTTTATCCTTTTTCTGCTTTCTCTTCTAATCCTTATTCTCTATATCAGATTGGGATCTGAATCTGCGAATGATGCAATCGAGGTTTATTGTCGAAGGGAACGATGTAAATAGATATTTTTGAAATTCATTTGACCTTAATGCCCCTTCTCGTTAAAGTGGTTGGACAAATCAGTCCTTCCCTTGCCGAAAACAACAACCTGTTCATCTTTTTTTTTTTTTTAATTTGAACTCGAAATCACAAAAATTCACTAATTCACTAATAATGAACTGATAATTTTTAGGCCGAACATATAAATTTGTTCATAAATTACACTCAAAGAACGAGTCAATTCATAAAATATGACTAAATACTATTATACTAATAAACTATAAAATCGATTAAATTGAATTTATCAAGTTTGCAATCATTAACCATTGTTATTGATTAAATTCGGTTGTCATGTAAATCAATCATATTGTAACACGTGTCATACAATATTTATAAACCAAAAGTACAAATTTGCTCCTAAAGTATATCCAAAAGAACAAGTTAGCTCATAAACTATAAAATCGGTCTAATTATACTCGTAAACTATAAAATCAGTCCAATTGAACTCCTTAAGATTTGTTTATTACTCACCATTAATCTATGCACTGAGTGAACTCGGTTGTATGTGGACCAATTATATTGCAACATGTGTCATAAAAATTTATCTATTCATCCATCAATATGACGTCGTTTGAAGTGATTTAAAAAAAAAAAAGCAAATGGTGCTATTTTGGACATTAAAAATAAAATAATAATAATAAATCAATTATGAAGTACCCAATTTATTTCAAAAATTCTAAATTCATCTTTAGAAAAATAAAAAATAAAAATTAATTTCACCAATCAATTCAGTTGTTAAACTAACAATCCAAAAATTAAGTTAAAACTATGAATATTTGCAAAAAAAATAACATCAGAACAATCATATTGGCCTACACAATACAAGCATAGATAATTTTAAAAAATAAAATAAAAAGGAGAAGTACTTGAAACAATTAAAATCCCTGAGTACCCAAAAACAAGGAAGAAGAGGGGAACATAAATTTACAGGCTTTGAAGAACTTACAAAAAAACAATCAAATATTTAAACTGACAAATTTAAAGTTAAATTTATCATAAAAGAAAAAATTAGAAAGAATCGAAAGACTATTAAATAAAAAAAAAATTGTAATAAAGCGATCGAAAGACTATTAAATAAAAAAAATTGTAATAAAGCGAACTCAGTGGCTATGGTTGAGATGGATTGGAGAAAAAAGAGAGATGGTTTGGCTTATGTTTAAACAGATAAATCTTGAGAAGTTCAATTGGACCGATATAATTGGACCGATTGCATACTTTAGAGACTAATTTGTTCTTTTGGATATACTTTATGGGCAAATTTGTACATTTGCTTTATAAATTTGCATGATATGTGTCGCAATATAATTGGTCCATGTGCCAACCAAGTTCACTCAACAACAATGGTTAACGGTGAATAACGACTGTAAACTTGAGGGTTCAATTGAATCGATTTCATAGTTTACTGGTATAATTACATTGAATTATACTTTAAAGGTTAATTCGTTCTTTTGGATATACTTTAGGAATAAATTTGTAGCTTTTGCCTATTTTTTATTATTTTTTAATACTGAATAAGAATATAAGAAGGGTCAAAATCAAAAACTTGAAATATATTTACTTACAAAATTAATTGAAATGCATATCATATTATATAAGCAGTAAGTAAAGCCAATAGAAAAGTCTCCAATAAATCCAAAAGATACTCTAATTTTTAACAAAGCTATATTAATTATAAACAAAATTTATAAAATTGGTAAATCTCTTTTGCAAAATTTGAATGTAAAAATACTGATATATTTATCATTTCATGCATCTATATCATTAAAAGGAAAAAAATAAGAACAAAAATATAAGAAAAAATACACAAATTAACTTTTAGACTACTCTTTTAAGAAAAAGTTAATAAATAACTTGCATTAATTTTATAAAATTTACATATGCTAAACATGGTCCAAAAAAACATAGAGTTGTTCATTGTGATACGCATGCACAATTCTTTCACAGAACCAAATATACTTGATAACGAAATAATATGCTCATCCTCTCAAGTTGGGTGAAACCATGACATATTCTTTTGTTTCTTTTTCTTACAAAGAGCTACATAATTGCTGATATTGCTACTTGAATCGTACTTTAATTTCCTAGAAAACAAGGCATAAAATTGAAATAAAGATTTTAATCCCATCATGATAAACTGCCATTACTCATCTGCTTTCCACCAAAACTCCACATTCATTTCATTTCCACAAGGACAAACCATCACAAGGAAATTCATGAAATATAACAACTAATCATGAGTTATATATTAATGCTATTACAAAAAATTATAATACAAAAATAGGCAGTCAGCTTCTCCCCACCAATTCATGTTTCGATGCAAGTTGTAATCACTCATCAAGTTCCATTGCATTTTTAGATGTCTCCTCACGTAGTTAGTTTCGTAAATACTTTCAGAAACACTTGTATTGTTGATGGTAGAAGGAAAGTTATTTACAATTGAGGTGGTTATCTCTTTGTTCCAGTTTGTTTGCTATTTTCTCTTCGGACAGCTCGAGGGACAAAAGTAAAGCCACGAGTGTAGCGGCGTCCAAAGCTGATAGAAGAAGGAGCTGAATCTGAAGTGCTTAATCTAGAGACTGCTGAAACAAGGCCGTCAATGGTTTCACCTTCTACTTCCATTTTGATTGAATCCTCATCCGTCTTCTGGATCACCTGCTTACGCTGGTGCTTCTGTCTCGCTTTCTTGGATGGATGAGCCTTCTTAAAGAATTCAAATGCACTGGGGAAGTTATGTTTGTCCATCATATGCTGTTGCCTGCCTTTGTAGCTCTTAAATTTCAAACCACAACTTTCCACCAAGCATTCATACTGTCACACAAGAACACAAGAAGTGATGCCTTGAGTGAAATAGTCGTAAGAAGATGCATGAAATTTGCAATTCAACAATCGCGTTATTATGTATCAGTTTTAGAACAATAAACACAAATACTATGAACAAGAAGATGGATAAACAAGTCACTATCAAGAAAATAACCATTTGCTACATGCATAATTGGTCCACCCACCCTCAATTCTTATTTTAACCTCTATTTTGCATCGTCCCTTGGAAGTGACTCTCATAGCTAACAAAAAAGTGGAATGTAGATTGGATTGTTTATATAGTTGTTACATCTTTGTAGCACATCTAATAGAAGGTAAGCACCAAGAGAAGTTAAAAAAAAAAAGGAATCAGAACCATAGAAACGGGCTGTATCAGAACACAAATTACAAGCTCATGCACAGAGATATTTGATAAAAGCTAAGGTATCACTGAATTCATGATTCATTAAATTTCAATGAAGAATTAAATTTAGAAATCATAGGGAAATTCAAATAATAATGCACAAAAAAAAGGATCACTAACAAAGTCAACCAAAATCAAAACGAAACATTACGAGTCATTAAGAAATTCAATCATAACGAGAGAGCGAACAAAACAAAAATAAAAAAAGAAAAACAAAAGGAAAAGAAAGATACCATGGGATAACCACGAGCAACTTTTGCCTGAAAAAAAGAATCATGCGCTTCAGATACATGAATGCTCAACAGACGTGACATTGGGTAAACTCTAGAGCACACCGAACAGGATGCAGTGTGGCGTGCATTATAATGGTCTTCAAAATCTTCTAAAGTTTTCAACCGGGCACCACATCCAACAATTGGACAAAAGATCTCTCTGCTCAAACATTGGTTTTAAAGTGAAGCATAATCAATAGAAAATCAGAAATACACATGTCTGAAGGTCCATACACAAATCAGAAATATAAATCGCAGAATTTCTTATTGTCATTTCCCAATAATGTGAAACTTGAAAAGTTATCGACATTTCTCATATGCATTTAAGTATTATAAAATTTTCAAAACCATGAGCTGACAAGGAAAAACTGAACAAAGATGGCTACTTTCTGCAAACCTGTAAAAAGATAAACAGAAAAAAGGACCATCAATATCTTTTCACTAACATGCTAAAACCTTAAAATTGACCAAGTATGTAGAAGCAAAATCCTTGCTGAACATTGGGACCTAAAGCAATAACTTCTAAATGATGCCTTCATATACATATTGATGAATTGCATAAAATAAATAAATTAATGTCAAATAAATAATCAACAAATTCTATCACCTTAAATTTATGTGGATCTTAGAATAATTTAAAATAAGCTGACATAGCCTTCGTGACTGATTGGTCAAGTTCAATAACAATAAGCAGAAACCAGCTCAAAATATATTGTCATTAATTATAGATTGAGGTGGAAATGAAAAAAAATTAAATCAAAACACAGATACCTTCCGTCCTCATCCACCATATTATGCAGCATATGCTTCTCATCTTCGGTAATATCCAACGCGACCTGAAAATAAAATAGTTAAAGTGCGTGCTTATTAACCAAACAACACTCACTTAAGACCATAAACATTAACTATTCGAATTAGCTACATGAAAAATTCCCTATAGAATGTTGAGAATGGAACTCCCCATCTGAAAAAAAAATTTAAATTAATGACAAAATCAAAGAAAGAGAAATGAAAAAACAGCATAATTTCACTTCAGCCCTGATCCCAACAATGTTTTCTCCAATTCAATCACCGAGATGCTACCAATTCTTTTACAAATTTAAAAAAAAAAAAAAAAAAGAAGGAATATCATGAACAACAATCAGATGATGAACAAGAGAACATAACCTGTTTGGCTAGGAGCTCTCTCTCAATGTTTCCACTAGCAAAGAAGGGAGAGTCGGGGCCAAAACTTCGACGAACTGGCATCCAGTACGGAAACCCTAACTCTCCCTTGGAATCTAAATCTATCATCATCGCCATGGATAACACTCTGTCGCTCTCTCAGGGTCCAGGGAGCAATTTTTGAGTTTGTGATTTTGAAATAAATTTAAAACCGAACGTTGAGCATCTTTTTACATTTTTTCTAGGTGGATTTGAGCTTCTTTCCTGGGCCTAGCCCACAATTAGCCTAAAAACTTTGAAACCCTGGGGCATCCAAAATAAGGGTTGTTATATGGAATCTTACAAAAAAAAACGGAACATTATTACAAAAATATTGTCACAAAATCATTTAAAATCACTACCACAAATGAATGAAAATTAAATTTATAAAAAAAATTTTAAAAATTTACTTAAAATTTATTCAAATCATACCTAATATTTATCTAATATTTACAAAAAACAATTATGAAAGTTGAATTTATACAATATTTACTTAAAGATTTATTAAGATTTACCTAAAACTTACCCAAAGTTTATTTAAAGTTTAATACATATTAATGAAAATTGAATTTAGAAAATATTTTTCAAAAATTTACTTAAAGTTTATTAAAATTATACCTAATATTTATCTAATTTTTACTAAAATGAATAATAAAAGTTGAATTTACATAAAGTTTACTTAAAGATTTATCAAAATTTACTCAAAAGTTATCCAAAATTTATCTGAAATTTACCACAAATTATGAAAATTGAATTTACAAAAGAATTTTCAAATATTTACTTAAAGTTTACTCAAATTATACCCAATATTTATCTAATGTTTACTAAAAAATAATGAAAGTTGAATTTACACAATATTTACTTAAAGATTTATCAAGATTTACCCGAAATTTATCCAATATTTAGCATAAATTAATGAAAATTGAAGTTACAAAATATTTATCAAAAATTTGCTTAAAGTTACTCAAATTATACCCTAAATTTATCCAATGTTTATCATTAAATTAACAAAAATTAAAATTACACAAGAATTATCCAAAATTTACATAAGTTTACTCGATATTTACTCAAAATTTATTTAAGATTTACTAAGGTTTACCCTAAATTTATTCAAAAATCTTTCCAAAGTTTACCAAAGTAAATAATCTTAATTAAGTTAATTAAATACAAATTTTCATATTTTTTATTGTAATTAAGATTTTTTCAAGATTTAATTTGATAATTAAATTCAAGTTTACATTTTTTTCTAATTAAGTTAATTAAACAATGATTAAAAATAAATAAATACATACATAAAGATAAATATTGACCCTGTAAGTTAATTAAATTATTAATTCATGTTAAAAATGTAAAAACTTATCATTTTATATCTTAATTAAGTGAAAAATATGTTAAATAAACACTGAAATCTAGTATTTCAAAAAAAAAAATAGATAAAAATAAAATACAAAAAATAAGAATGAAAATATGGAAAATCTATCGGTAAAATTAAAAAAAAACTTTATAATGTTGATGAACGACGTAAATTTCTCATTGTTATACCAATTGTTATATTCTGGATCCCGGTACATATAATATTATGAACTAAGGCTTGTTCCACGTGTGAAAAACGGTAGCAATTTTGTAAATAAATCAAATTTACAATGCAATAAAAAATACAGTGATATTTTTGTAAATATTTATCATCTGTCATCAAGTAAATGTATATTTGTTTATTAAGAAATGTTTATTTGTTATAAATTGAAAATTTATTACGAATAAAGTAAATGTTTATTAGTTTATTCAGAAAGGTTCATTTGTTATAAAACTGAAAATTCATTATAAATAAAGTAAATATTTATTAATTTATTAATAAAAATTTATTTGCTATAAACTGAAAGTTCGTTGTAAATAAAATAAAAGTTCATTAGTTTATTTAGAAATGTTTATTACGACTAAATTGAAAGTTTATTACGAAAAAACTAAAAATTCATTAGTTTTTTTGAGAAAAATTCATTTGTTATAGAACTGAAAATTCATTGCGAATAAAATAAAAATTTATTAGTTTATTAATAAATATTCATTTTTGTCCATTAGATTAAATATACAAAAAAATGAAAATGAACATAATAAACAAATGAATTTTTTACTCGTAATAAACTTTCAATTTATTCATAAATTGTAATGAACTTTTTTTAATAAACTTTTACTTTATTCGTAATAAATCTTCCTTAATAAATTAATGAATATTTACAAATAAACTAATGAATTTTAATTTATTTGTAACGAATATTTACTTAATTTGTAATAAAATTTTCTTAATAAAATAATGAACATTTTACTTTATCATAGATTATGAATATTTACAATATTATCACCGCATTTTATACGTGTTAATTGAACTCCGATCCGTAATATATCCTGAACTAAGATCTAAAATATAATTTCGTTATTATACCATTTTAAATTATATTATGAATTTACGTACATATTGCAATATAGACCGGTCTCTATTCACACTGTAGTTTTATTCAAGCGTCATCCAAGGCCTTGAATTTTGGTGATCCTTGCTTTTAATTTAGCTGCTTTTTTTTTCGATTTCCACTCTTTTTTTATCTTTGGTTTTGTTGTCCTCTTTGGTCTTTTGCAAAGTATGTTTTTAACGTGTTTTGTTTGTTCTGTTTTGCTCTTTTTTGGTTTGTTATGCTATTTTGCTCTTCTTCAGTTGTTTTTCATCGGTTTATTTTGTATTTTTCGGGTGTGATTTTGTCTTAATTTAATGTTTTTTTATAGTGATTTGTCTTAAATTTTTTTTTTTGTATTTTGAGTTTTCTTCAAAAACAAAATATAAAAAAATAATATAATATCTATTAAATTAAATACACGAATAAATGAAATAAATCTTTATTAATATAAATATAGTAATAAAATAATGAACTTTTACTTTATTTTTAATGAATCTACAGTTTATAACAAATATTTTTTTTTGTGTTTTGAGTTTTTTCAAAAAATATTCAATGAATTCATATATATAGATAAAAATAATAATAATATAATATCTATTAAATTAAATACACAAAGAAATGAAATGAATCTTTACTAATAAACTTTTACTAATAAACTAATAAATTTTTATTAATAAACTAATAAATATTTAATTTATTTATAATGAATCTACAGTTTTATAAAAAATGAATATGTCTCGATAAACTAATGAATATTTTACTTTATTGCTAATGAATTTTTTTACTTTATTGTCAATAAATCTACAATTTATAATAAATAAACCTATAGTTTATAAGCTATAGTTTACTGATAATTAACATATAGTTTGCAATAAATAAATTTTTATTAATAAATTAATGAATTTTTACTTTATTCGTAATTAACTATAATTTTATAACAAATGAACATTTTTCAATAAATTAATGAATATATCTACAAACAGATTATAAATATTTACAAAATTGTCAATGTATATTTATAGTTGTGTAAATTTATTTTATTTACAAAATTGTCGCAATCTCTCACATGTGTGATGGACCCACCCTTAGTCTATAATGTTACATGGACCGGTGTTTATGATATAAAAAATCTTTATACCATAAACCTCTATCCATATAACAATATGGACCAGAGACCCTTACATGTGCAATATCAGAGCTAAAAAATGTACATTTCTTTTTTTAAATTAATGAATTAATGTCGTTTGTAAATATATTCATTAGTTTATTGTTGAATGTTGATTTTGTTTTAAAATCTATGTTCATTAGTAATCAATTATATGTTCATTAGTTTGTTGATACAAGTTCATTTGGAATAAAATAAAAGTTTATTAGTTTATTATTACATGTTCATCTGTTGTAAAATGTAGGTTTGTTAATAATGAAATAAAGGTTCATTAATTTATTAATACATGTTCATTCTGTTTTAAACTATAAGTTTAGTAGCAATGAAGTAAAAAGTTCATTAGTTTATTGAGACAAATTCATTTGTTATTGACTGTAGGTTCATTAGTAATAAAATAAAGATTCATTATTTTATTAATACAGGTTCACCTTGTTTTAAACTATACGTCCATGAAATAAAAGTTCATTAGTTTATTAAAACAGATTCATTTATTATAAATTATATATTTATTATGAATGAAGTAAATATTCATTAGTTTATTAAATATAGGTTCGCTTGTTATAAAACTATAGACTCATTATTAGTATATTATAGATTCAATGACAATAAAGTAAAAGTTGATTATTTTGTGCATTTGAACAAGAAGCCACAATCTAGCTTTCATAACCTAAATCCATTTATTCCTCTTCAAAATAATTCAAAATGCAATAATAAATTGAAATAAATCGCACTAAAAAATAATAAATTGAAACAAAAATTGTACCAAAAAAAGATAATGAATATAGAATAATAAAGAAGAGAATGGAGTAGTAATACAAAATCGCATTAGAAAATAAAATAAAAAAAAAGTGTCAAAGAAGGATGAACACAAAACACACACAAAAAATGGCAGAAAAAAAAAGGAAGAATAAGCAGAAAATGAAAGAAGAAAAATTAATTACCTTTTAACTTTCACAATATGCCTAATAACTTTTACAGGTACCAAAGAACTTTATGGTCCGTATTGCAAGGTGGACCGGAGTCATAATACAATTTGCACCAAAATAGCCCTTGGATTTTAGAAATCAAAATTTATTTAATTTAACAAATAAACTGGATTTCTTTTCTCTGAAAAGGTAACATTTCTTCCTCTAAATAAATTCCAAGAGACAAACCAATTGAATAAAGTAATTTGAATGTAATAATCAGAAAACCCAGTAGTAGATAAATAAGTAAGTTTTACACTATTAAAGAGATAGTAATTCGTATCGTAATATGTATAAACATTTCGTATCACTATTTATATTATTTAAACGTGTCATTTTTGTGTTTTACAATTGTTTAATAGTTTATAAATTTATATACTTAAATGTATATATGTGTCATTTAAATATGTCATTTTATATCATATAATTATTTAAATAAATTGTTTCGCATCATATAATATTTTAAAAGTATCATTTTGTATTGTATAAAATTTATTAAATATTTTATGTATTTTTAAACGCGTCTAACCGTGTTATAAACATGTTAGGTGTGTTCATATCATATCATGAAAAAGTTTGTATCATGTCGTGTCGTTCAATCATGTAGTATCAAAAATTATCAGCTCTACTCTATTAGCATGTAGCACAAATTTAATATTTATGTCATGTAGAGAATGCAAATTATAAGATCCTTGTGCACTTTGTACGGTGGACTAGAGGTCCATTACACTTGTGATAGTTTTAAAAAAATACTAGAACAATTTTGTAAATAGAACAAATTTATAGATTCATTATGGAGTAACTATAGGTACATTGAATCTTAACTACAAGTTCATTAAACTTGAATGATATGTTCATTACTTTTTATTTGAAACTCAGGTTATGTAGAGATTTTTCGAATGTTATACTTACTATGTAACGAACCAGTATGATTTAATATGTAGTTTATTAGTTAAAAAAATTAATGAATTTGCACTTACTCTGTAATGAACCTATATTTAATATATAATGAACCTGTATGATAAAATTCGCAATTTATTGTATGAATATCATGTGAAAAATATAATGAACATATAGTTACTACATGGTGAATATGTAGTTACTAAGCAATGAATAAGTAGTTACTACATGATGAATTTCTAATTACTAAGCAATGAAACCGAATGATTTAAATTTCTGCAATTTATTACATGAATCTCAAGTGAAAGTATAATGAATATATAGGTATTATATAATGAACTCGTAATTATTTTACGATGAACCTATAAATTTATTTTATTTACAAAATTGTCATCATATTTTTTAAAACTCTCATACATGTAATAAGTTTTTGGTCTGCATTTCTATATGGACAGGGGTCAATGTTATAACAACTATGCAGAGAAGGATTAAAAAGATTAAATTCTAATTTAATTGCCTTAAAATATTTATATGAATGGCTATTAACTAGAGCAGTATTGCGTGTAAATGTGACATCATTCACTCTTAAAATAGTTGTCTAGTGGTACTAGCAGTTAAATTTTATGACTATAAAATTATAAAAGAAAAAACTTGAAAATATTACGAGTTTTTTTTAGTTCAATAGAAGACCTAATAAATCATAGCTATATAATAAGAAATATAATTATAAAAATATTGAAATCTCAATAATATTGACGGAAGGTAGCTTTTCCAAATTGCAATTACTTGGACATGTAAATTTCTTGTTGCTAGCATTGCTTTGATTAGTTTAATTTCAAAATGAGTGCCTAAGCATATGATAACGGCCAAATAGTTATTAAAAAAAAAATGTTCGAGATTGGTTATGATTCTGTAGGAATGAGTCATCTTAGCTGGCTTCAAAAAATAAGAAAAACAGAGGTCATCTTACATAGGCCTGAAGGCGTTTTATTGGCAGGAGCAGCTAGTGTTGACCTTCGTGTAAATATTTGAAATATGATTAATAAAATCAGTAGCATCGATCATGTTTCAGGCTTATTATTATTATTATTATTATGCAAAAAACATACTCAACCAGTGTAATTGTTATTTTTGTTATTTTACTTTATTGATCAGTTTTTAGTGTAAATTGCTTTTTAATATTTTTTTTTTATCTATTTTACTCTTTGTAAATTTAAATTTTTATTATAATATGATTCTTGATTGATCAGTATATTTTACGCACTAGTATATTTTTTTAACACACCACATGATCATATAATGACCCGAGTGTATAGTATTTTTAAATTTCAAGGTCCAAAATGGACCAAAAATAAAAAATAATGAGCAGCTTATACCAAAAAAAAACCAGTTATAAAAGTAAAAATAGTAAAAACAGACAGTTCTAATGACTATGTGTTTTGTATTGTCTTATGCCTTCTTTTATATATATATATATATATATATATATATAAGTTAACTTAAAAGAGGATGGTAGTATTATTAATATTTTGTAAAAAAAAAAAAATATTCACATTGTAACCATTTTTTGAGAAAATAATGTGAAGTGACTCTCATTTTGGGGAAAAAAATGAAGTGAGGATAAAATAAATAATTGAAAATCTAATGAATTTGTCAGTACTTGATATGCAATTCCATACATAAGCCTAACAAGAAAAATAAATCGTCGGCCTAAGAAACCGCATCTGCAAATCCCAAGAAATTAAGTAAGATACTAAGAAGTAACATATTTGTTAATGTGTCATTGTCATTAATTTAAAACTCACAAGCAAAGTGGAATTCAAATTCAATGCCTAATCCCATCTAGAAACTGTACAAATGATACTAACTACCAATTCAATGAACAAAACAATGATCCTTTTTCAAGACCGAGAAGCAATGTTTTGGAATTTGACTTGTAGCCTCAACACAAAGATTTAATCTACTTAATTGTATCAATTAACAGTTAAGAACCATAGCAATCAAGATTAGTTCAATTAATTATGAAATAGTTATGTTATGAGTATTTGGGTTAAAAATTGTATATTTTTTTTAAAATATATAAGGAAGCAATACAGACTAAAAATTGAATTAAAGAGATAAACTGGATAAAAAAAATATTTTAGAATACTAAAAGGCCCCGCAGCACAAATACAGCGTCTTATGCCTTTATTTTAAAAGGTAAAAGTCATAATTTAGTCTAATGAATTTTTGCGATGTGGTCCATATACTTTTGTTATGGTAATTTTGGATCTCTGTATTATTATTTTATTTACAATTGAATGCTTTATATACATATATATATTTAAAAAAAAAATAAAGTAATGATGTTATTATATATTAATATAAAATTATTTTTTTTTTATTAAATTGAATTTGATATGAATTGAATTATGTCTGCAAGTTACTAACAATAACATGTAAATTACACACATGAGTTCATATGACATATAATAAATCTGAGTTGGATAAAAAAAATATTTTCATATTACAAGACAGAAGACATTAGTCTTCAAAAAAAAAAAATCATAAAATTACATCAATTGTTGATAAATTAAAAATAAATAGGTCAATATCATCAAAATAAAAGTATAGTGCTCAAGTCGTAAAACTTAAAAAGTATAGGGGCAAAATATGGAATCTTCTTTACGTAAAGAGGTTCTATATATAGTTGACGGATTGGGATAGAAAATATGGGGGAGAAGCTTTGTGGAGTTGGTGGTGAAGGAAATGGAAGCATGGAGAGGTTTGTGGATGATGATAGTTATGATGATGGTAGCGCAGGGAAAAGGACAATTAACGGAGAATTTTTACAGCTCTTCATGTCCAAACGTGGAAGCCATAGTGAAGCAGGCAGTGTCCACAAAGTTCACACAGACCTTCACTACGATCCCAGCCACTCTCCGTCTGTTTTTCCATGACTGTTTTGTTACGGTATTATTCTCACTTCTCTTCTTTATTCTTTATTTGCCAACTTAATTCTACGTTTATATATATATTACTCTGCAACTTTCATATATATATATGTCTCCCTAGCTGTCTATTTCATTGAGCTTTGATTCTATGGTAGCAAAATTATCTGATTTTATTTTATACTCCCCAAAGGTATAATGAAATTGTCTTTAACAAGAGGTTTCGAGTTCGTGTTCTAATTAAACGTTTTACCCTTTGATTAGCTATGCAGTACCAATCTAGATTATGAATTTGATAAACGCAGAAATTCATGGGAGTGACTATATATGTTGTCTTTGCTTGCTGTATTCCTCGCTGTAATTAAGTTTCCTTGTGTATCAATCTTCTGCTTTTCATGTTTACCTTCTGCTAATTTCACATAAGAGTTGTTTCTCTTAGGGGTTTTAATTTTTCATTGCTTGTTTCGTTTCTCAACCAATTAATAATTTGTTAATTTCCCAAGTCAAATTTGAAATGTGCCACTTAAATTTTACAACATAACTACTCCAACAAATTTAGAAAAGTCGTGCATTCTCCATATTTAATTTTTAAGATATATTATAAATTACATACACTCTAATTTTTTGTGAAAAATTATTTCGTAACTAGGGTAAATTACTATAACTCCCGAACTTTAGTTGAATACACTAATTGATCCCTTTATTTTTGAAAATATATTATGAAGTCCATCAAATTTGATTTAATACAGTCTATAGTCCTTCCATTAATTTTTTGCATTACATATCAATAATATATCAAATTTGTCCTTCTTTTTTGTCTTAAAAAATACTAAAAAATATTTTATAAAATTTACTATTATCAACTTGATATCAAAATATCAAATTTGTCAATTTTTTAATATTTTATTTTTTAAATTAACAAAATATTAAATTATCAAAATTGGTAATTTTTAGTTGACTAACAAAATATTTTTAGTTGACTAACAGAATATTCTAGTAAAAAATAAATGAATTAACTAACTAGTATATTTAACTAAACCTGAAAGACTTTATAATGTATTTCAAAAAATGAATGAATTAACTAGTGAATTCAACCAAATTTATGAAATGTATTAGTAATTTACCCTTTATTAAAATGTAGATATTACTCTTTTTTTTATTTATAATTGAACAATATTATAAAAATAAAAATGTAAAATGAAAGCCTAAATTGCTCATATGTATGTGTTTGATATTATTATCTTAATCATTTCATAGGGCTGCGATGCCTCGATTATGATATCATCACCAAATGGCGACGCCGAGAAAGATGCCGAAGATAATCTTTCTCTAGCGGGAGATGGATTTGACACCATAATTAAAGCAAAGCAAGCAGTAGAGGCACAGTGTCCCCACGTAGTTAGCTGTGCAGATATTATGGCCATTGCTGCTAGAGATGTTGTAGTCTTGGTAAGTAAATTAGTCCTAATTTCACTCATACAACAACTAATTTAGTAGCTATGAAGTTAAAAATTAAACTTTATTAAAAATAATTTAAGTTTCTTCTTTCATATATTTATATATCCAATAGGTAAAGATGAGATGGTAAAAGTAACGTTTTTCTTAACAAAAAAATCTCAAATGCAAATCGGATTCTTTGTCTATTTACATTATTATATACTCTTTTTTTTTAAAATCCTAAAAAGTACTTGTATATTAAATTTCCAATATAATTAAAAGCATAACATTCAAAAAACTCATCAGGCAGGAGGTCCTTCGTTCAGCATAGAACTAGGTCGTCGGGATGCGTTAATATCAAAAGCATCGTCAGTAACCGGAAATTTGCCAGAACCAGACATGAATCTGTCTCAACTCAATGCCATGTTCGGAAAAAACAACCTCAGCCAAACAGATATGATTGCACTTTCTGGAGGCCATACAGTAGGATTCTCTCATTGCAGTCGTTTTGCCAATCGCTTATATTCATTTTCATCATCGTCCCCAGTGGATCCTTCTTTAGACCCAGATTACGCTAAGCAGTTGATGGGGTCTTGCCCTAAGAACGTCGACCCAAGTATCGCCGTTGACTTGGACCCCGTTACTCCTCAGATCTTCGACAATGTATATTATCAAAATCTGGTTGGTGGCAAGGGCTTGCTTACTTCGGATGAAGTGCTCTTCACTGACCCTGAATCTAAATCCATAGTGCTTCAATTTGCTAAAAGTGCACTAGATTTTAATGCAGCTTTTGTCTCTGCTATGATAAAGCTGGGAAGAGTTGGCGTTAAGATTGGTAATCAAGGTCATATAAGGACTGATTGTACAATTCTTAATTAATTATTTTCTTCTTATATTAATTAATTGATCCGTTTCTTTTTATGTTCCGGTTGTTATGCTTATGACAAGTTTAGTACACCAAAAGAATGAGAAATAGAATTTTATTTCTATTTGTATTTTAGAATTCTAATATTTCTATATTTGTGTAATTAAATTAATGTACAATGTAATAGGAATTTAATATATATAATTTCATACTATAAGTTCATCAAGGTTATTATATATCCTAACAGCTTGTTTGATTCCTTAAAGATGCAAGAGACAGCCAAAAGGATAGAAGGGAAGATAGGTGAATTTCACCCACGGTCCTCCAATTATATAACTCGTAACAATTCAGTACCTGAAATATTATTTGTAACACAAAAGTATCTCAATTATATAACTCGTAACAACTCAGTACCTCAATTATATAGCTCGTAACAACTCAGTACCTCAATTATATAATTCGTAACAACTCTGTACCTGAAAGATTATTTGTAACATAAGAGTACTTCAATTTTTATTTTGTAACATAAAAGTGCATCAACTTTTATTTTGTAACTAAATAGTACTTCTGTATTTGAATATTAGTCTTTCTAATATAAGCATGATATAAAATATCCACGTTAAATAAATTTAATAAAATGAAATTAGATGTAATATTTACATCAGACAAATTTTAATTTTATTGACTATGTATTATAACTAATTTTGTTTTTATTAAAATTTATATTTATATATATATTTCATGTTATACTTCTGTTAAAGAGACTAAAGGATATTTGCAAGTGCTGTTGAGTGTTCCAAAAGCATATTTTAATTTTTTTTATTTAATTGACTAATTTTTTTAATTTTTATAAATTGTTTTTTTCTCAAATATACTTCTGGAAAAAATATATATTTATCTGTATTTACCAAAAATAATTTTCAAAACTAAAAAAAATTAAAAATGCAAAATTTTTTTTTCTGAAAAATGTTTTTTCCAAACACAATGCTAAATGAACCATAATAGGTGAAAACATAAGTACTATTTGTTAGTTACAAAATAAAAATTGAAGTACTTTTGTGTTACAAATAATTTTTAAAATACTGAATTGTTACAATTTATATAATTAGAGTCCTTTGTGTTACAAATAATTTTTAAAGTACTAAATTGTTACAATTTACATAATTG
>CATIWF010066951.1:0-47438 GCA_949630135.1 Balakata baccata
GAGCAAAGTAAAAGGACATACACAGAACCAACAATCAGGACCGTTCAATATAGCAAATGAACGATTCACAAAAAGCAAAATTTATGAATCATATTCTTTGTCAATGAAATCCTTGTTCCCTCTAATAACTTATTATTATTAAAGGCTTTTGCAGTGCACCCATAATACACATTATATTAGAATTATTAAATTTTTAATTTTTAATTTCAATGGTTGGTAATTTACTGTTAAAATTAAAAATTAAAAATTTAATAATTTTCAATAATAGACTTTATTACTATTATTAATTTTTCTACTGTATATGAATATATGGTATATCTATATATTAATTATTGAATAGATATGTACTTCATATGAATAATTCATTAATTTATAATCTCAATTGATGCATGAATATTTTATAAGATGAAGTGTTTATTATATCCAACGTACCAATATACAAGATTATTGTAGAATCATTCTATTATTATTTTTTTGGAAAGTATGCTGTTATTATTATTGTTATTAGCTGAATAAAACCAAAAAGAAAAATAGAGAGAGAGAGAAAATAAATTGAAGAGGGTGGTGGGCCTGAATGTGAAGATATTTAAATAGAAAGGGTTCGATGCTAGGAATCATCCCTGTATTTGTGAAAATTTAATTGGGATTGGGTCCCACCAAAATTGGAAAAAGTCCATATAATTCCAAAATAAAAGTCGCGAAGAGGGGGGGGAGGAGCCGCTGTTGATGTGCAGAGTACAGAAGAAAATAAGCAAGAAGCAGCGAAAACCAAATCAAACCAAACCAACCATGAATTTTACTATACCATTTATATTTATTGATTATTTTATTTATATTAATTAATATAAATATAATTATTAATAAATATCTATATACATTATTGCATGATCAATCAATCTACAAAATTAATGATACGGAAGACTAAATCTAAAATTTTTTTTTCCAAACCAAACCTGCATACTACACATTATTAGCCCCAAGAAAATGCACACACATGGCGTTTCACTTTCAAAATGCATTTAATATTCTACCCCGAAACGGTGCAATCCCCAAATTTTATTTCGATTTTTAAATTGGAAAAAGGTAACGTTTCAAGGCATGTGATTTTGTTCTATAGTAATTTCGAGCAAGCCTATTCTATAAAAGAAAGTTCTAGATTTATAAATCAATCGAATCGTTATTGGATGTAACTTGCTATATAACACATACAGTGAAGTCTGACTCTGAAGCTCCGCAGTAATTCAGTTTAATTAATTCTCTCAAAAAATTAAGTTCGGTTAATTATTTTGTGATAAAAAAATAAAATTAATTATTTGTCCGCAAGGGAGGGTAACTTTGTAATAGGAGGTTGGGAATGAGTTGACATTTTCGAATTTACTTTAAAGTATTTTTGACAATTCCTTTCGCTGAATTCCAGCTAGGACCAATTCAAATTTCCTAGTGGACTTGTACATGAACCTACAATATCAAACTCAGGCAAAGCTGGTATGTATCTGTTCTCTAATCCACAGTGGCTTAATACTTGGGCTGAAACTAGTGGAGTCCACAAAGGTAAATGGGCAACTGAGTTGGTTTGGGCTACGGCAATCTGAATGAAAGATAGAGATGGGATGGGGCATGGATCTTGGGTCGAAGACTTTGACAAATTCAAGGTTTAATATGAACTTATATATATATATATATATATATATATATGGAAGAGCATAACTTTGGTTTCCAACCCAAAGCTAAGGATTGCGTTTCTCCAAAAATGGCACTAACAAAATTCATGTTGTGGTTATACCTAAAATTACAATGAGGTGTTATAATGTTTGAAAGTAAGGATGCATTTGCAAGTTGATAACAAGTTGGATTCACTTTATGTGGACCAATTCTCATCATAAATCATAAGTCTCCATCACATTTACTGATTCTTCCACAGGATGACTGCCAACAACTTTCTAATGATAAATTAAGTCTTTCACCTATATATATATTCAATTAATAAGTTGCACCCATTAACAAAGTCACCGTAAAATTATGTTTCATCAAAAAATTTCCATTTCCTTCAATTAAACTACTCTTGATTTTTACATATAAGAAATCTGTATAAGCAAATGCAAAAAATATAAAAATATCTCATTTTATTTCCTTAATTTCATATGTGGGTAAGTACATGGACAATATTAGCCGTTTCATTTTCAAAATTGACACTTGGAAAGGGAGAAATGATGGATTTGTAGGTTATCTTGAGAATATTTTGGTGTTCTTTGTAATTGAAAAAGAGGAAATAAAAAAATATAAAAGGTTTAGTGATGATCCAATCAAGAATGATATGATGTGCGAACAAAAAAATAGTTTCGAAATGTTATTGGTGGCCTACGGTGTCTTCACATTTACGCGGTTCTGG
This sequence comes from Balakata baccata, assembly GCA_949630135.1. Lineage (NCBI taxonomy): Eukaryota > Viridiplantae > Streptophyta > Magnoliopsida > Malpighiales > Euphorbiaceae > Balakata > Balakata baccata. Next base: position 2,390 of record CATIWF010066951.1, read on the forward strand.
CATTGCTTTTAGTTTGAATAAATACTCTTAAAGCGTATGCGGCTACTTAGGCTCAATTGTTAATCGTGGCACGCTAATTTCAAAATCCAACAATCTTCCTATTATTAATTTTTAAACGATCCCAAATCTGTTACTGGATATTCAATTTTTGTAGGCTAAAATATGAATTATAATTATTTTAGATAATTCCGGAGGAATGACAATTTAATCTAGGCCCATGGGTCTCTGTCCCGTACAGATCCGAATGAGACGGATTACAAAAAAATCCGATATGACATTTAGCGGGGATGGAGTGGGAACGGTATTTATTTATCCTGCCCCGATATATATTTATATATGTAAATTAATAAATAAATATGTATAAATTCTTATTTATATATAATTGTTGTTAGATGTTATAAATGATATTTATCGGATACAAATGATTAAATTAATACATATAATGATTGTAAGAATCATATTAGACTAACTATGAATATCTTAATGACTACAATTTCAATAGTGTATATGATTAAAACCATATGGAAATATTATTATCTTTTATTTTTTTGAATTATTTTAAATTTAAGAATGACATAAACAATTAGTTTAAAGTTTTATATATAGTGGTTATAATATAATTTGGTGCTTTTTATAGTAGATATTTACTTTGCTAGTTATTTATAAATTGATTAATATTGTCATTTTCATTTATGGAACATTTAAAATTAAAATTTTGAATTTTTTTATAATTTTTGCTCTTATTTTAGATTTATTTTGATATGAATTAAATTAATAATTGAAATAGATATATGAGATATAATTAATTTAAAAAATATAGCGAAGATACATGATCTCATTTGAAGATACCCGACTCCATTTGAAACGAGAATGAAAACTAATATTATTTTTTTACAGGGAAAAGAAGTGAGAACAAAAAAATAAATTTATAGATAAAAACGATGACAGAAAAAGTAAAATTCAACCTCCATTCATCCCTTTGCTACTCTTAAATCACATAAAACATTTAAGAGATATATTTTTTGGTTAATTTGATTCGATATGCTAATTCACACTTGTATCCACTTTCTCTTTCTTTATGCCTACTTTTTTAATTTTTTTCTCTTGAACATACTTAAAACTACATATTCAGGGTGTTTGACATTATTATTAAGAGTTATAAAAGTAAATATTAAATTTTTTTATTTAATTGATTGATTTTTTTAATTTTTTATAATTTGCTTTTAAAAAAAGCTAATTATTTATATGTTTCTATCAAAAAATAATTTTTAAAATAAAAAAAATATAAAATATTTTTCTAAAAAACGTTTTTTTTCAAACTCGGTGCGGTAAGTTATATAATAAGGGTTTAGGCAGGTGTGTCGGCATATTGGCCAAGAAAATAGACCCCACAAGAACTAATAGAAAATTTGCGCCCAAGTATAAGGCCCCCTTCAAAAGGCACCACCACCCACAAAACCCTTCTGTATGTGATAAACACTACCACTAACACCACCACCATCATCTTCCCATTATCTTAAATCTAATCTATCTATCTGCCTTTCATTTCCAAATCTATCTTTCAATTCTCTCTTCCTAATGCAAACCTAAAAAAGAAAAAAAAAATTCCCCAAGTTCTCCGGCAGTAACCTTAATTAGTATATGATCATGTGGCGTACGTTGTCCGGATTCCAGCGAAACATGCAGAACATAAGGAAAAGCCCTCGCGTCGCCGATGAAAGCATGTTTAATGGAGCTGATTTCCCCATCTTCGTGCGCAACAGAGACAGACCACATCGTTGGAATGGAGTTTCTTGTATAATTAGTATTCTTCTTTCGCCATTTTCGCTTCTTTCTTGCTTCTCTCAACCTTATGCCAATGGTGCTGATGGTGTCTGGGGTTCTGCTGGTGAGTTTGCTCAGTTATCTGAGATGAATCATCTTATGGTTAATGATAGCATGCGCTATGCCATCTTGATGTAGAAATTCCATTCCAAAAAAAAAAAAAAAAAAGAGTTATTTCAATATACTTTGTTTAGTTGAACAAAAAAATAATGAAAAAATTTTGTTCTTCTAAATTATATCATCTTTACTATTCTAATATATGAATTTTGGTTTTTATTCTCTTAGGTTTTTGAAAAAAGAATTAAATTTAGAGTTTGAATTAGTTAATATTATTTAACAGATGTTATATATGATGGAATTGAGAATTGTAATTATTTGATTACTGTTTTTCATAAATATAAAAATGAGAATGTTATGAATATTACTAATAAATTTCAGTTTAATAGTATTAATATAATATTTAAAAATTGTGAAATTTCAAATTTAAATTTTTTCGATTCAATCTTTGTATAATGTTATGAACATTTTTTCAAAAGAATTTAGATAATATAATGAGATATTGAGAATCACAAACTGATTAATACATTAATAATTACATTTTGTTTGTTTGTAACTTTTGGGGGCGAAGGGAATGTATGATCGTTGTAAAGTTAAACAAAATAAAAATAAATAAAGCCAGCAAAAAATTCCACTATGTTTTCAGCTGTTATATCAAGTAACAGGTGAATCATGTTCTTCCCCTTTTTTTTTTTTTGGTACATCATGTATATATAAAAAAAAAAGGTATATTAATGGTTGTCTCAATCTGGGCCAAGTAGTAAGTAATCAGCTTATGTATGTTGTCCATTTTGATTAATGTATGTAGTTAAGTCAGGTCTTGGCATTAACAAAGGTAAAGCATGATTCTTTTTTTCTCTTTAATTTTGTATTATCAAAGATATGGGAATAAATTCTATATGATACATACTTTTCGAGACACCCGAATTTACCTAACCATGAATTCTATGACGTGGAGTATGACAGTATTTTCAAGAGGTGAAATGCAATAGTAAAAAGTTTTTTTTTAGCTTAATTATTCTTAAAATTTCGGAAGAGAATGCTTACCACTATCCAGCGCCAATCTATATTACTGGAAAAAAAAAATCTAGGCACAAAGATATGCGATGTTAATTGAACTGCCTGTCTTATCATCTGTTATAATATAATATTAAATTACAATTGACAAGTAAAATGATCATATAACATCATCAATCATGTTAATTCACAGGATTTCTGATGTTATCCTTAAACTAAACTAGTCAATATATATATATTGAACATATTCATGTATGGCTGTGAATATATATTAGTGATATTGGTAATGATGAGGGGAATCTAATGGCATTCAAATGAGAGGAAAAATTAAGAAAGGAGTAGTGATGTGGTTGTGTTCATGTCCATAATTAGTGCCACATAAAAGAAAAATATGAGTCAACCTTCCCATACTCGTAATGCTTATCACATATATATTTAGTGCACTAGTGGGGATGCCATCTATAATACAACAATTCTGACATAATTGGCAGTGTTCAATGCATATATTAGTCATACATACATACATATAATTCCTTCAACTGTCATGTAATTTAATGATTGACAGCATTATTCAAATTCGAAATAGAATGCACCATAGATTTATGAAATAATTCTATATTGGGCTTTTTTTTTAATCTCACATGTATACAAATGCTATAAACGAATAAAACAATCAAGAATCCAGCACCAAACTTCATAATGAAGTTCTTCTTTCAGTGGTTGACTTCACTGTTCTGATAAAGTCATCAATTTTCATGTTGCCAAGCTCCCCGCTAAATCTAGATCGAATTCTAATGCTTTGTGTCTCAACCTCCTTGGGTCCAACAACTGCCACTAACGGAATTTTTTGCTTCTCTGAATTTCTAATGAGTTTTGGCAGGCGCTCGCCATGGCAAACTTCAGCTCGAATACCCTTTTCTTTCAATTTCCTCATCACCTCTTTGCAGTATTCAAGCTAGGTGAACATATGCAATGATTAACAATTTCTACTTCTACAGAAATGCGCTAATCTACAATAGCTATCATAAATCATGTGAAATAGCATATAAACCTCATAACCTCAGAAACAGTACTTACCTGGGTGTCAGTAACTGGTAATACTCGAACTTGAATTGGAGAGAGCCACAATGGGAAGTCCCCAGCATAATGCTCTATGAGGACCCCAAATAACTGCTCTAAGGATCTAAGCACTGCTCTATGGATCATTATGGGCCGCTTTTTCTCTGAATTTGAATCAACATAAGTAATGTCAAACCGTTGAGGTAAATTAAAATCAACCTGCACACAATTTAAAAAAGAAGTTATCATTTGATTGAACAATATCAATATCAGAATGCAAGAGTGCCTGGCAATGATATTTTTCGACATAATGGAGCTCTAGCTATGCATTGCGCTCTCATACAAAGACTTGAGTAATATATATATATATGGAGAGAGAGAGAGAACAGGGCACTGGAGGATGACATTCTTCTGTTCGAATATATGGCCAGAGTTGTGAAAGTGCAATAAGTGTTTGCCTACAATCAGCTAACCTGAACGGTTGAGCACTGCCACTTCCTTCCAAGAGCATCCTCGATCTTAATGTCTATCTTAGGACCATAGAAGGCACCACCACCTTCATCAATTTGATACCTCCACCCCTTATCATCCAAAGCATCTCTAAGGGCACGTGTCACTTTTTCCCATATATCATCGCTGCCCACAGATTTGTCTGGTCTAGTTGAGAGGTGCACTTCGTACTTATTGAAAGCAAATTGCAATAAAATCTCTTCTGTAAGATCTAAGACGCCCTTAATCTCATCTTTTATTTGATCTTCCAAACAAAATATGTGTGCATCATCCTGAAAATATATGAAATTGAATATCATCCTGTTACCATACAAACAATTATAGGGAGAAAAAGGATGGAAAAAAATATTAAGAGTATCTCTTCAATATAAAGTAACAATTCAAATTTAATACCTGAATTGTGTTTTACCTGAGTAAAACCTCTTACACGGAAGAGGCCATGCATGCTTCCAGACAGCTCATATCTATATACTCTTCCCAGCTCTGCAACCCTGATTGGAAAATCATGATAAGAATTGAGCTTTCTTTTGTACACCAAAATGTGGTAAGGGCAGTTCATAGGTCGAAGTTGATAATTTTCATCCTCGATCTTCATCTGATCAAACATGTTCTCTTTGTAAAAGTCCAGATGACCACTGATACTCCAGAGGTCCACTTTTTCCACATGGGGAGTATACAATAAATTGTACCCATGTTCTATATGTATTTTCTTCCATGATTCTTCTATAATGTGCCTAATAATGGCACCCTTTGGATGCCAAAATACTAAACCTCCCCCAGCTTCATCCTGCAGGCAAAAACCTTCATACAGTTTGCATAAAATAATAGAGGAAATGAAGAACTCTAAATCATAAATTACCACAAGTTACAGAAAAAAAATTTTCAAAAAGCAATACTTGTATAGAAAAGAGATCAAGATCTTGGCCAAGGTGCCTATGGTCTCACCGTTTTGCCTCCTCTTTGAAGTAAAGGTAGGCTCTTAGTTGTTCTTCATCCTCCCAAGCTGTTCCATAAATCCTCTGAAGCATTGGTTTCTTTTCATCTCCTCTCCAGTAGGCACCAGAAACAGATTCAAGTTCAACAGCTTTCCTATTGATAATGCCAGTAGTTTCAACATGAGGTCCAGCCCAAAGATCCCACCATTCATCTCCTAGGAAAAAATAATTAAAAAATGAGATAAGTGAAAGGTATCAATCTAGATTGAACTGCCGCTCAAGTTAAAACAATTGGGATACCTCTGCAATAGTTTATCTTATAATGGGTGACAGCAATGGACAAGCAGCAAATCATCCACTTCGACATTTTGCATAAAGTGATAAGCATGAAGTTCTTGCAAAAGAACTAGTTTTACTTTTCAAAGGGTAAAGAGACAAAATCCTTGGCTACTTGCACCTTCTAGTCCATAATGGACAGCCAAGAGGACAAAAAAGACAAGAAAAAATAATAATTGTTAACAGAAGCTTTTTTTTTTTGCCTTTAAAAAAGAAAAAAAAACCAGAAAACTAACCAATATTTCTTAATTAAACCATGTGAGAATAATTTTAAGAATCCAATTAGAGCAGTGAGTTAATGCTATGCAGTATGCACATATGAAAGCAATTCCAACACTCTACATATGTAAACAGACTAAAAACTTAAAACATATATAAACCAAAATGAACATTGATAACGAAGGAATTATCCAAATCAAGAATTAAATATACAAAAATGAACCAAATTCAGTTAACACTAAACAACATCCTACAATAACAATTAAAACAAGAGACTGTGAGAGAAAGTAAACAGAATGAAAGAAGAGGACATTAAAGAGGAAAAAGGTAATACATTACAAGCCTTACCAATATGGTATATGGTGATGGGATCTCCTTTGATGCTATCCAAAATCTCCATCTTGTAAGGTTCATTAACAGCCATTATTCTACTCTGAGCTTCCTCTCTGGAAACTTCTTCCCTTATTAGTGGTAAATTTCAACCAATAATGCGATCCTACAGATGATTTAACAAACAAATTGCATATCTTGAAATCAGAAACCAATGAATTTTTTTTCCGCAAACCTTTAACCGCCATCGTTGTTTTAAGTCATAACATCAGCAATGATCAATATTCAAGATAGGAAACTCACCATCTCCTTCTTAATTCGCTTGAGGTCTTGTCTTCATCAGTCAAAGGCTCCATATAAAATCGTAATAAAACCCATTATCTATCCAAGGTCCAATGGCCACTTTTGCATTAGGATAGAGCTTTTGAACAGCCATAGCCATAACATGCGCACACTGAATACACACACCAGCAACTCTTAAGTAAATACATCCAATAAAAGAATTCCCCATTCGACATCAAATTAAATTCCCGTACTTTTTTTTTTTATTAACCAGAATCCAGATGACAACACCACCCAATCCTAAAATCCATTACTACCAATAGTAATGCAAGAATGATACCGTGTGACGAATTCTGAGGAGTTTCTCAGATGAATCATTAGTGGGAAGAACAATTTTCTGCGTCTCTTCATTCGGGGTTTCTTCAGCAGAGTCGCTTTGGGTCAAAGCTGCCGATTCAGTAGCAACGGGAGTGGATATGGAGAAGCCACTTTTCTTGCTATAAACAGAACCAAGATTGCTAGCGCGGGTTTCAGGTTGCAGCTGAGAAATCGAAAGGAAACGTTAAACAGGAGAGGGAAGAGGAATTGGGGGCTTTAGGGGAGTAAGTGAAGTGGGTTTAGAGAGGGCAAGAAAGGAAGAGAAAAGAGAAGGAGAAGGAGAAGTAGCCATTTTGCATTGGAGAATTGGATAAACAATCAAACATGGCTTTGGATTTTGCCATTTTGGATTGCCTCCTTTTCTCCCTATGCAGTTGAAGATTTAGTTTTGATAGGATCCGCCCCATTTGCTCGGGTAAACGGGTCACTGCCCGAATCGAGTTTTCTTAATAATAATAATAAAGGCAGGAATCATAATTTGACCCCTGAATTTTTCAATTTTCTTATAATGGTCTCTGTAATTTGATCCCTGGACTTTTCATTTTTCAACCCCAAAACCACAAATCCTCACATCTAAATCTATTCCGAAGTCAATTATCAAAATATCCCCAAAATGCAATTTCCGAAAAAAAATCCTAAAACTTGATAATAAAATTAATTAATTAGCTATAAATTGAAAAAATATACTCAGAGAATGATAAAAATATCAAATAACGCAACAAAATACACAAAAATAGCAAAAATATTCCTGAAATATCGTAAATTAACAAAAATATTCACTAAAAAATTGTTGCCATGGCACTTTAATTTTACTGAAAAGGCCCATTAAAGGATTAGTGAATAGAAGAATGTTGTACGCAGTAGGCGCAAGTAGCTGACGTCCTTTTGAAGCTCTTAAAGGCACTGCTCCTCCTGTATACAGACACTTCATCTTTCGCTTCTTGTCAATGTTGATTTTACCAACACAGCGACCATTGTTTTTTTCTCTATTTCCACAACAACATCAACTACGCCCATTAACCATTTCAAAACAACGAAACACTCAGACTCGTAATTGGATTCAAATTCTATGGTTCATGATTACAGACTCGTTCTGTTATCAACTTGGGTCTGAACGATGAGAGACTCGTTATATTCTCCACTTGGGTCCGAATATGATGCCTGTCTACATCTTTTTCCATGGACTTGGATAATGTGGGTATACCCACAAAATAAACAGAAACTAATTTAAAAAGCTTAGAAATTCTTACATCTTTGATCTCACGTCTAATTTGAACTATAAATAAATATTTTTTTTTTTTTGCAAATGAAATGTTTAGAATTGCTGTTTAGAGTTATAAAAGTATATTTAAATTTTTTTTATTTAATTGACTGATTTTTTTAATTTTTTATAATATATTTTTTTCCAAATTGTTTTTAAAAAAATATCTATTTAACTATTTTTAATAAAAACAGTTTCTAAATTTAAAAAAAATAAAAAATATATATATTTTTTCGAAAAACGCTTAAGGAAATGCAAAAGTAAATTAAAGCTGTGTGCTAGAAATATAGAATAAAAGTAGGATCACACAGTAGTGTAACATTCATTATTGTCATATATTATTACAAACATAAACCATAATACATGAGCTGAATTGCTTGGAACCCAAAAAGACAAACACCACATAGACAGTGTGGAATGGACCCAAATCATCACTGCAGCAATTGCATTCATGTGTGCCATGTGGTGAGTTCTAACTGGTTCAAGCAAAGCCAAAGTGGCACATTCCCATACTAAGGACTAGCTAGGATAGGACCCCATTAACCTAATTAAACATAAAATAAAATTTACTTATTGAACCAACCAACCAACCAGCCAGCCAGCCAGCCATAAGCTACAACATGCAACCTATGAAAAAGTAGCCATATATGCTACACAAACTTCCAACAAATGAAACGACACCCGGCCTTCTCTTCTCATCACTCATCACTAGTCTCTGTCTTCTTCTCAACTTCTGCTTCCACTTTTTTCTCCTCACTTTCTTCCTTTACAGCTTCCTCCTTTGGATCTTCTACTTCTGCTTCTGCTGCTGCTGTTTCCAGTGCCGGTGCTTCAGCTGTCTCTGTAGTCTTCTCCTCCTCCTCCTTTGGAGACTCCTCTTTTTTCTCTTCAACCACTTTCTCTGGTGTTTCTGTTGCTTTAGGGGTTTCTTCTTCTGTTTTCTCTTTGGCTGCTTCTTCTGATGTTACAGTCTTGGTCTCATCTTCTAGCACCTCTTTAGTCTCAACTTTTTCCACTTCTACAGCTTCTTCTGATACTGCAACTGTCTCTTCTTCCTTTGCCTCTTCCACTGGTTTTGGATTTTCATCAGTTACTACTGCCTCTTCTTTTGTAGTTTCTACGGCCTTTACTTCTTCAATTTTTTCCTCTGCAAGAGCAGTCTGTGCTGACACTACCTGTAAAAAAAATTAAAAAGAATAAAAATTCAAATCATGTGTGTAGATCAAATCAAGTTTATTTAGATCGAATCTAACATGTTTAACTAATTAACCAATAACTCTATACAGAACAGAAAAATATTGCAAGCAAGAGATCACAAAAGTTCAACGTACACAACCTTATAATTCAAAAAAAAATAATTAAAAAAGAAAAGAATATTCACAGGAATTTGATGGGTTACCTCAGCAGTGGCCATTGAAATTAAACCCGAAGAAAATGTTATAGAACCGAAGATAAATAAACCCAATTAAGGAGGGTGGCAGAGGAATTGAAGAAGCAGTAGAAAGGGAGAGAGGAAGTTATTGAATTTTTGGTGCAGAGAAGATGAATGAGAGTGGCTTTATATAGTGAGCTAGAGATGTTGGGGCCATAATGTTAATGAGAGAGAGAGAGATATGAGGCAATCTAGGAATCTTGGGATTTAGACATCTCATCTCCCTTAATTAAAAGTTAAACAGCAAATTTTGCACAACAATAATGTTAAAAATTAAAAGTTGGAGTCAATCAGAATTTTTTTGTATGTTTTTTTTTTCATAATTTTTTACAATTTCTTAATTTTATTTTATAATTAATATGTAATTTTTTACTGAAATTGAATTTTCATGCATCGATTTAATTATATTATATTATATATAAAATGGATTGTAAGTATCTTATAAATTAATTATATAAGATGGATCGGTTAAAGGTGAATACAGACGGATCGGCTTTCGGATCTCAAGAAATTTCAGGAGGAGGTGTTTTCGAAATAGAAGGAGATTTGTTTTAGGGGCATTTGCACTCCCTCTCGGCAATGGGCATGCGATTGAGACAATGGTTAGACTGTCAGAAGATTATGAAGGATATGCATGTTGTCACCTCACATATTTATCGCCAAGGAGATCAAGTGGTGGATAAACTAGCAAGATTTGAGGCTTTTATTTTTTATTTTAATAATAACTTTGGATTTGAGATATTAATATAGTTTGAATAATTTAGTGCGTTTTTTATTATTGTCCCCAATATTTTTTAAAAAATAAATTAATTATATAGTTATTGATGGGAAAATGGTGATAAAAGGAATGTTGAAGAAACTATTTTTCAATATTCATTATTTTGATTGATTGATGAAGAAAGATAATAGAAAGAGATAAAAAAAAATTACTATTCAAAATTTATCTTCTATCAACAACTAATGGGCAAAAAACTTTAAAAGAATGTTAAAAAATAGAAAATATCTTTAGTATTAATCGTATGAAAAATTTTTAGATAAATAAAGTTTACCATATTATTTATAAACAAATTTAATTATTGAATTTATTTTAACTAATAAAAATAAAATAATTAAATATAAGTCAATATATAATTAAATTAATTTATCTAAAAAATTTTCTGCTCGCGGTAATAATGATGTGGAGCAATTTCAACTAAGCCATCATCTTTCTTTTGGTTTCGTGTGTTTTGTGCAATCGGCTAATGTAATTGTTCTATTTTCTTTAATAAGAGGTATGATTGTATATTTAAATTACTATTAAATTAAAAATTTATTAATTATTATTGTTCTAATTTTCATATACAAATAATTTCCTAAATTTTCATTAATCACAGTTCATACAACTCTTCGGCCAAACTGATTGCAATTATCACCAGGACCGACTAATCATGCATTTGCATTTGGATGATTAATCCTAATTGCATCCGAAAATCAATATAATTTCTTCATAGATCAGCATATATTATATTTGTATTCGAACTCAAAATTTTACCTCTATTTTCTTAATGTTTATTTAATTATAGCATCTATAGCAAATTAGGAAACCCCAATTGCCATTAAAATGGATTTATCATTATAATTGATACAATTGCATATGGAAGAACACTGTCCAAAAATTGAAAGGAATGTTGACATTTTACCTATAACTATAGCACAAGCACAAAACATCCAAAAATAAACAAAGCAATCCAGGTTAGGCAGGGAAATGAAAAAAATTAGTAAGGACATGGAAAAAAGCAAGAAAATTTTGGTTAGTGGGTTCCATAGCAGAAAACTAGAAAGAAAAAAGAATAAAACTCTGACGTGGCACTTTAAAATGGCCCCACGAGCACTTGCCGCCTGCCTAGTCACGCACTCCCATACGCCGTTTAAGATTGAATTTCGAATTTAGAAAAACTTTTATATTTTTAAATTTTTTTAAAATTTTAAAAACTGATTTAAGTAGAAATAGATATTTTTTTAAAAATAATTTATAAAAAGTTAAGAAAAACAATCAAATAAAAAAATTTAAATCCTACTGTTAGAAAGCTCAGCTCTAAACGCCCACCATATGGGTGAGGAAAAAGCTGTGGATCCTACCGAGATAAGTATAGGTGGACAGATGCTGACATTTTCAATTTTGCTGAGCTGGAGGTCGGTCATGCTTGTTGTCTTGTCCCGAATTTTCCTAGCCCTCATTATTGATCTTTACCATCAAGCCCAACGCGTAATGATAATTACATCAACACAAATTGTTATTTATAAATTAATTTGTAATCTCAACTCAAGACAACAATTAATCCGAAAAAAATTAGCTGAGAAATTAATAATCTTCTAAAAAAATGTTTTGGATTCGTCGATTATTATCATATCTCATTACTTGTAATAGTAGATGTATGACATTAGATTACGATCTCCTGATTCACGATCCGATGATCTATTGATTCCAGAAAAGAAACACTACACGATCAGAAAATGTCCTAATGACAAGAGATAATCTCACTAGATTATGATCCACGATTCACTGATCCACGATTCACTGATCCCAGAAGGGAGATATTACACGATCAGAAAAGGTCCTGATGACAAGAGATAATCTCACTAGATTATGACTTCCTAATCCACGATCCTATGATCCATTGATCTCATAAGGGAGATACTACGCGATCAAAAAGGGTCCCTTGATCTCACGATCATATTATCTTATGACCCCGTGAAGCGATATTGTTGAATATCGTAGAGGAGCTATGAAACCAGAGGAGCTGACCGTATAAGCTTATGATTATAATGATGCCATCCTATGATTATGATCCACAACCCTACAATGTGGAAGCATATCCCTCAATCCTACAATGTGGAAGTAGATGCATTGTCGAAACTTGCTCGGGAAGGGGGGGCCATTTTTGCCACATGTGCTAACACGATCACTCATCTCGCCAAGTCATTCCACGGAGCCGGTGTTCATAGTAGGGGGAGGTAGTTGGATAAAACCGATCATTGAATGGTTAGAAGAGAAAAAGCTTCCAGCAGAAGAATCTGAACGTAAGAAGTTCTTAAGGAAAGCCGCAACATACTCTTTTCATGAGAGAATACTATACAAATGATCTCATACCCACCCCTAGCTCACATGTATAGAGCTGGTAGAAGAAGAATACATATTGAGAGAGATACATGAAGGAATTGGGGGGGCATACGAAGGCGCCGAAGCTACAACACAAAAAGCTCTTCTACAGGGGTATTATTGGCATATATTGAACAAGGACGCTAAGCTACGGGTAGAAAGATGCGACAATTGCCAAAAACACGGTCATTATGTCAATGCTCCCTCAGATAATCAACACCCCATAGGAGCGGCTTGGCCATTTGCACAATGAGGAATTGATATTGTAGGACTGTTCCCAATAGCAAAGGCACAGAAGAAATTCTTAATTGTGGCAATAAATCACTTCACCAAATGGGTAGAGGCAGCGGCAAAGCCCACCATCACTCAAAGAAAGATACATAACTTCTTCTTTGATGAAGTAATATGTAGATTTAGTATCTCCAATAAGATCATAGCAGATAATGGCAAACAATTTGATAATTAGGAATTCTGACAATTTTACAAAAACTTGAAGATCGATCTTTGTTTCATATTAGTCGCACACCCACAAACCAATGGACTAACAGAAGTCACTAATAGAACTATTGTCTAAGGATTGAAAAAGAAGTTGAAAGAAGCCAAACGGGAATGGACGAAACATTGGTTAAATGTCGTATGGTCTTATAGAACCACAACACGAACAGCCACCGGTGAGACCCCATTCAGACTTACATTTGGAATGGAGGCAATTACTCTAATTGAAATAGGTATCCCAATTTTCAAAGTGATCCATTACAATAAAGAAAGAAATCCTCACGAGATGAGATCCAACCTCGACCTTATGGAAAAGTGAGGGCGAAAGCAGCAGTAAAAGCAGAAGCATACTAGAACCGAGTAGCATGAACCTTTGACAAAGGAGTCAAACCTAGAAGCTTCCAGAAAGGAGATATTGTTTTAATGAGAAAATACATTTGAAGAGGAGCAGTAGGAGTCAACAAATTGGACTAAAATTGGAAGGGGCCCTACATTATCTCACAAATAGTAGGACCCGTGACTTACAGGATCACTAACCATACAGGAAAGTGCTCCCTCGAACATGGAATGCAAGGAACTTAAAAAAATACTACCACCAAGAAGGCTATGAGCATAAGTGTAACGGACATTACTATTTTTGGCAAATAAAACAATTTTATCAAAACCATATTATTACGGGAACCGTAATCAAATGATCCCTGATCCTCCGAAAAAGGGACACCACATTATTACGGGATCCGTAATCAAACGGTCTTTGATCTCCCAAAAAAGGGAAACTATATATTATGGGATTCGTAATCAAACGGTCCTTGATCCCCTAAAAAAGGGACATTACATTATTACGGGATCTGTAATCAAACAGTCCCTGATCACTTGAAAAAGGGAGACCATATTATTACGGGATCCAACAGTCTTTGATTCCTCGAAAAAAGGACACTAATCATAAGCAAAAATACTCAAACCTCAAGATTGCAAATAAAAGTTGCAAAAGGATCCCATACAAATCCACCATTTAGCTCCAAAGTAAAACTTTATTTTAAAAAAAATAATTTAAGTAGCTACTGGAGATCCAGTATCGATAGCCCCTTCAACGATTCCAGGGTCTAAAAGATGACCCTCCTCTTCCCTCTCCTCATTAGACTAAACAAGCTCAAATCCAAGTCAGGATATCGCCTCTGGATCTGTCGAAGGACATATTCCTTTGCTTCCTCTTGCATAACAACAATTTGAAGAACTATGGAATTAGCCCTCTGATTTAACCGCACTATCTCCTTCTCATGATCCACAAGCAAACCACTGCGATATTCAGTCTCATTGCTAAATTCCTCCTTTTGCAGGGCCATTTCTTGATTCTCCACTTTCCGAGCCTTCAGTCGCTCCTTAGTTTGCATAAGTCTACCCTCTAGGACATGCTTCTCGGCAGTCACAGCCACTAACTCTTCCTCATTAGCAGCCGATTGACTCTAATTTTCTTATAGTAACTTTGCTATATAGGACATATCATTTCTTAGCTTGACATTTGTCACCTCGGAAGCAGTAAAGTCCTTCTCTAAGTTATCAAGCCTTTTGTAAGTTGTGGCTCCCATAGTCACAAACTGTGAAAAGAGACACCCAGAAGTTACCACCAACCATAAAGAATATGAAGAAGACAAAGGATAAAGAAAATGAATATAGTTTAAGACATGCATAAAAATTTATGGATACCTGAAAAGGAAGGGTCAATAATTGTTTCTTGAGGTTCAATCCAGTGGCCAGCTTTTCACAAGTGTTGGCATCATTAGGAAATTGTCAAGACCTTGCTAGATCATAGCATACCTCAAGTCACTGCAATGACACACTGCTAGGGGATGCTTTATGCCTCATAGCCATGGCTCGTCGAAAATCCTCAAAGACATCAGATATATCAAAAGAGGAGCCCTACCTATAGGTCTCTTCTGGGGGATCTCAAGTGCCTGTTGGATCCGTATCTTTATGAACGTTCCCTTTGCACCAGTAAGAGATAAAATGTTCACCTCCCGAATATCCTCTAGCCTAACTTCCTCATCGATAGGAACCGAGGCCCTTAACCTTGCCTCAGGTGGAGACCCTGTGATCCCAAACACAGGAGGACCAGTAACAAGTAATATCCTAGAATCCTTTTCAGGGATAGGCTTTGAAGATTCGGCAATGCCAGAGGGTTCATCCAAGCTCAAATGTGATGCTTTTCTCTTCTTCAAAGCCTTCACTAACTTCCATAGATCTTCCCCTGACCAACAAACATAAAACAAGGTCAGTCACATGATCCACACTTAAACTGAGAAACATACTAGCAGACTACAAGGTTAAATAACCTACTGGGTTAGTCAGCTGCTCCTGAAGATCATACATATATCGTAAGGACATACAGGCGTACCCTTCCATAAGGGCATTTTTCGTGAAGAGTGCAACCCTTCCTCCTCTGCATTGGAAAGCTTAGGTTTCTAATCTGGATTATTTGGGCGAGCGTTCCAGCTTAAAGGTAGATCCCCCACCCTTTAGAGTTGGCTATAAAGAAAAATCTTTTCTTTTAGGACGGGTATGGTTTTGGTAGATCAGTGAATAAGGCCAACCCAGGCCGAGTTTAGATATAGCGATGCTCCTTCTGATGATTCAGAACGAAGACATGCTGAAAAATCTTTATGCTGAGGGGGATCACCATTTCCATACACAGGTTCATAAAAATTATGATCATAAGCCAACTATTGGGGGTCAATTGGCTAACGGGAATATAGTACAGATCTAGTATATCCCGTACAAAGCAATAGAGGAGGAACCACAACCCCGGCTTTAGAAAATCCTCATACACCCCCATCTTACCACTCTCTACAGTGGTAATGCCTTTCTTACCCGTAACGCTCAGAATATAGTTAGCAGGAATTCTAGATTTATGGGATAAAACAGGAAGGCGCTTTTCCTTCAAGGTGCTCTCCTCGAAATCCACTAACCATATACTGTAAGGAGGGCAGCAAGGGAGCAAAAGTTGTAAAAGTTCTTATGGGGGCAAAATACCAGCTGAAATGGCCAGGCAGACATAGGCACCTCTTGGGCCACAATAGCTCTACCCGAGGTTAAGGGTTGAGAGGATTGATCCCTCAACAGATGAGATAGGGGAATTTCATCATCATTAGGGAAGGGGAAAGGATATAATGTTTCCTACGTTCCAACAGAATTTCATGCAAAGTCAGAAATGTTAACGACGCCGGATGCCTTGTCCCTACTAGATACCGAGGCTTCAGAATTCCCTGAAGAACTCATACCCCTATAGTACTTCATCACTTCAAAATCATTTTTGAATCAGACACTGACGTTAACAAGTTGAAAAACAATAGAACAAGAAAAAGGGAGAAAACAAGAAGAAAGACTTACTTGAAAGACTCATCGTGCTGTCAAAAACAACGGCGGTAAGTTAACACTAGGAAAGCTACTTCTAGAGCGAATCGCTACAGAATTCAGTCCAAAAATCCTAACAGCTAAATCTATCAAAATGAAAGCAGGAAATGAAAAGCCTGAGAGATGAGAAAGATATGAAAAGACATCATATCTGGAATGTTTGGACTGGACCAAATGGCCAAGCGCTACGTGGAATCTAGTTATTATGATGAGCAACATTTCTGAGGCAATATTAAATTTTTGAAAATAAGGCGTTAATAGATAAATGCACTCTAGCCCTGACATCACCGAACATAAATGATCGATACTTTGAGGGGGGGGGGAGGGAAATCTGATGACAAGATATAATCTCACTAGATTATGATCCCTTGATCCACGATCCGATGATCCCAGAAGGGAGACACTACATGATCAGAAAAGGTCCTAATGACAAGAGATAATCTCACTAGATTACGATCTCCTGATCTACGATATGATGATCTGTTGATCCCAGAAAGGAGACACTACACGATCAAAAAATATCTTGATGACAAGAGATAATTCCACTAGATTACGACCCCCCGATCTATGATCCTTTGATCTGTTGATCCCAGAAGGGAGATACTACGTGATCAGAAAAGGTCTCATGATTTAATGATCATATGATTTTATGATCCTGTGAAGCAATATTGCTGACTGTCATAGAGGAGCTATAAAACCAAAGGAGCTGACTGTATAAGCTTATGATTATAATGACCCCATCTTATGATTATGGTCAATAACCCTATGATTCAATGATCCTAGAAGGAAGATACCACGTAAAAGGTTTTCTTGATCCCTGTAAACTCATGGTCGTATAACCCCTACAACTATATCACTGATCTTTATGATTCGAGATCCGAGATCTCTATAAAGGACAAAAATACTATACAGCTATAGTGCATAGAGCAGGGCGTTGATATGACAGGTGAGGAACATTAAATGCATGTACAGTTCGAGCGCAGTGTCTGATGACTAACATGGACAGCTAGCCATAATTATGACATGACAAAGCCGGCTTGAGCCATGTTGTACCAGAAAGTGATTAGACATATGGCGGAGAAGAATATTGTAAAAATCCCAAGCAACATACTTAAGAGGCATGTTAACTCTTCATCTCTCTAGTTACACTTTTCTTCATTTTTTTCTCTTACTGACTTAAACATCGGAGAGACTTAACTGGAGCTTTCCTCCGGTTAAGTCTTATTGTTGCAACCGTGCAAGGAACACTAACTACAAGAGACATAAGTTATCATGAATAAAAAAATATTAGTACAATTGAATAGGGTTAGCTAATTTTAGCATTGTTTGGCATTACTTTTAGAAAAAAAAAAAAAACTTTTCGAACAAAGTAATTTTGTTTTTAATTTTTTTGAAATTTAAAAATTATTTTTAAAGAAAAATGATAAATAAATATTTTTTAGTAAGTATATTTGAAATAAAAAAATTTGTATAAAATTTAATGAAATGAAAAGAAATTCTAAATCTATTGTTATCCTGCATGATTTTTTTTTTCTTTAGTTTATAGAAGATTTTGAATTTGAGATTTTGTAGAAAGAGGCTAAGTCTCTATTCCCCTGGACATATACTCTGGGAGCCTTGCATGAACTTTACTACATCCTTTATTTTCTCAAAAAAAAAAAAAAAGGAAAAAAATTAATTATATATATCCTTATAATTTATAGAAATAAAAAAAAAAAAAAAAAGAGAACTATTCCGGTAATTAAGTAGCTCAAACGCCAAAAAAGCAGACAGGAGGACATAAACACTTGAAGACAATGATTATAGTACAAAGTTTGGTAAGAAATTCGTAGATCCCCACAAGAGGAATGGCAGAGGCAAAGTAGTGATTGAAAACATCGTAAGGTAGCAGGCAATAGGCATGCATTCGTTCCTATTAAGACCTCGAGATACGTGGCCATGTTAGATGTTTGTTTGATTCATTTCTGCGTCTGCGTGCCGTTTCATTCCTTCCCTTTACCCATATGGGGCACAACTCTCTTCCTCTCTGGATACTGGCAACCATTTTTCTGGTTTAGATACAGCTTGGGGCGGCGGTGGTTGTCCCCACATCAATCCTTCACCTCCTTTCTTCCAATGCCATGTTGCCACATGCAGTGCAGTCACCGACCACGTGGGATGATGTTGCTTCCATGTCATTATCGGACGTGATTTTGGATGATGACGACGTTGGCTCATATGGTTGGCACTTATATATAGGCTCTTTCAAATTATAAGATTATGGAGCCGCTGAAATGGACTGATGGATGAGAGGATTTTAAGATGCACGACACTAATTTAGTCTGCATGAGGAGTAAATGGCTTTTGGATGCAAATGGTTTATTCAGTGGCAAGCAAAGACTCAAGTTAAGGGGTGTAGAGAGTCAGACCTTGGGGGTGCAAAAATAGAATTCTAATATTTTTAGCAGTGGTGGAGCTAGGCGCTTAGAGTGGGAGGAGGCAAACTTATTTTGTGCAAATATATATTTTTTTAGAAGGAGCAAATATTAAAAATGGTATAAATTTACATACTATTACATATTTTTAAAAAAATTAAAAGAGACAATTGTATCCTTAACTGTATATAGCTGTTGTTTAGGTATAACAAATTTAAAAAAATAGTATAAATTTATATGCTATTAATTACACATATTTAAAAAATTAAAGGGTACAATTAGTGAATCACGAGGTTGATTAATGTTCAATGGAAATAAATGGATGGTGGCTCGTAAATTTGGAAGCCAAATCAGGTTGAGAGTGACACCTCTAGACTGTTGGTTTGCTATTGGCCTTGGCCTTTTGTATTGTAATAGATGAATTAGAATATGCAACTCAAACTTTTCATCATGATAGATATAATATTGTTTTGTTTGATTTGCAATTTTTCATTATAAGATAAGAGGTTGACACAACTCTTGTTAATTGTAATTTCATTATGTTATAGTGACATCTTACTCCAAAGGCTGAATAACTATACTTTTGTCCTTAAACAAATGTAATTGTAATTATATATATGCCTTTTGTTTTCAAAATTTATTTACTTTTCAATATTGGTTAATTGGTCAAGTTTAAGAGAAAAGATAGAGAGAAAAGGTAATTAAAAAAAATTGACTTGTCACTTAAGAGAGTGTGAATAAGATGATATCAAACTTTTACAATTTAACCAGAAGTTTTAAGTTCTAGTTTTGGATATACAGGCTGCAGCTACCTTAAATATTTTCTATGAAGTATTTTGCTGCTCTTCATAATCTTACTTGGCACTTTCTGAATTAATTAGACTAACTCCAGATATCAAACTAAAAAAAAAGATAGTTAACTTGCAAGTATGAGAATAAAAATTATTATATCAAACTCATATAGTAATTTACCTGTAACCTATTAATAAGATGTTAATGTTACATTTATGTTAAATTTAGGTATTTTTTGTTGTAAACTGAAATTTAAAGGTCAAACTATTATAAAAATCAAAGTTCAAGTGCAATTTACTCCATATATCATCAATGTTCAATTGAATCACCTTTGGAACTTCCAAAGGATTTTACTTTTCTATTTTACTTTGTTAATTTTGGCAGTTGATAAAGTGGGCTTCATAGTGTACATTTAATTGAAAGTTGGTATGTGATAGTGATAAATGGGCAAACGAGGAGTCAATTGAAATTCCATGCTTAGGTGTCATTGATTTTACAGAAAGACTTCCGCTTTTGTGCTTAAAGGTTGCACTTTTCTTTCTTCAGCAGGGTGTAAGCAAGTCGACTGGTAAAATATTCAAATCCAACTTGAAGTTAATCGAATTAAATTTAAACTCAAATAGTTCGATTAGTTTATCGAATCGAGTTCGAATATTACAATACTTGATTTGTAAGTCTCATGAACTTGATTGAGTAGTTGGTTTTTTTTCGTTATTTATTAAATTATTTTTATACCTATAGTATTTAAATATATTCAAATTTAATCGACTCGAGTTAACTCAAATTGATTTCTAATCAAGTCGAGTACACTATCTATTAAATTTTTTAATTAATTCAAATTTTATCAAGTAGAGCTCGAGTAGCTTAAATATTTTTCAAATCGAGGTTTGAACAACAAAAAATAACTCGATTGAGTTCGAGTTTTGAATTTTTTAATCAAGTCAAGCTCGACTCGATTAGCCCCTAATGCCATGCTGAAGCCATAAGGTAAGTGTAAGAATCATGAGAAGTAGGTATATTCATAAGAAAGCTTTGCTTGAACGGCAACAGGGCAATGCTTTTGTCAGTGTCTGATGGAAAAGCTGCATTCGAAGTGCAGTTGCAGTTATGGAAATAGAGACGCAGAAATTGTCGAAACTAAAATACTTATAGATAGGAGTATTAATTATACATATAAGTAAAAATTAGTGTACTTAAATATGCTTATAGATATTTGTTATGAGAAGTTGAAAAGTTGTTATAAAGTTATTATATATATGTGAGTTGAGTGAGGTTTTTCTTTTTTCAAATCATATTCAAATGTGAAATCAGATGAAGTGATTATTCTTATGATATTTTAGTTTAACCAAACTTTTTTAATAACAACAATAAATAGCATTAATATATAGCAGAAAATTATATTTGTTGCTATCTATTAGCATGGACACGGACACTGGGTAACGGCATTTCTAAAAAATATAGGACACAAACATGTGGTAGAAATATGTAAATATTAAAAATATAGAGGCAAATTTATAAATAATTAAATTTAAAAATATAATTGCAAGTTATTATTTTTATATAAAATTGAATAAAAATGACATTTAATCAAATATATTGAGTACTTATTGATGTCACACATATTTTAGGTTTTTTGGAAGGAAAAAAAATGCATTTTTAACTTAAGAAAATGTATTTCTAATTTTTAAAAAATTACAAAATGCACTCAGAACGTTTCGTATTGGTGTTAGAAATGTATCATGTCAGAAACGTGTTGGAAACACAACACGCTATACAATTAAAATGTTTGTACTTCATAGGTTTCCATCATTATAACACCTTTAAGCAAATCCCACATTGACAAGAATATATGAAATAGATAATAAATATAAATATAAAAGCTTAAATCTATTGGGGGTACTAGCTTGATGTGCTAACTTAAGGTGTTAATTTGTCTGTGTTTCAGATCTCATATCAGAAAAATGTAGAAAAAGAGAGCTTTATAAAAGCTATGGTTCAATGGTTAATCATTTTCTACAAAGTTTTTCAGACAGTTGAAAGAAATATATATATATATATATATATATATTCATCCCAAAACTAGCAGTTGCAGTCATACACAATGCCGTGGAGGATTTTTTTGTTTTTTATATTTTTCAGTTGAAATTTATATCGAGAAAGAAATGCATCATCTTGCTATCAATAGCCAAGCTTTGAATTGATTTCTATCAATACCATAGTAGCACCGACAAATAATGAACAAAGAATCCACCTTTTCTCTTTCAATCATTACTGAGAATAATTGAGTACAAAATTTGGGTTGCAAAGAAAAAGCCTAAGAATTGCAAGCTATACGTACAAAATTTGCATAAAATTTTTACTTGTGTGAAGATGAAGAGACTATACCTTGGCAATTCAGTATCTGCTAACTCTAACTGGGTTCTTGTTTCATTACCCTGTCATTGAAAAGGAGTTTAATAATGCATTTTTAGGTGATTCTTTGCTTTCTCCATGAAAACTATGAGGAGGAATCTTCAGCAGCATCATCCATAGTCATATCGGCCACATCACTGGCCAGAGCTGCCTCATCCATTGATGTAGAGGATGCATCAGCACTGTCTTCAGCAGCAGAAGACTGTGACTGTGACTCTGCAGCCTGCTGCTGCAGGCTCCAATACATTATACTTGCCGTCAAAATAAGCATCATCTTCTGGTTTACCTGTTACAATGATATAATTTGATAGTTAGGTTTAACTTGCCAATAAAAAATATAAATCTTAAAAGTGGGCATCAAATCGACAGTGTCAGCTTAAGCCAAAGCATTAAAGAGTCAGAAGTTGGCATATGAAAGTTCATGATATAACATTAGCAAGATTACGCACAATGAAATATCATTTTTGATGTCTAGTCAAAAAATTCATTATCAAACATGAAGCATACATAAAGAACCTAACCTCTATGATGTCCTCAGGTAATAAGAAGATGGTGCATCCGAGTTTCCTGGCAACGCTGATTATATAGGTAGCATTCATCTTCTTGTCCTCCTCTGCAATGTTAGAAACTTTAAAGTGAGATTTCATCTTAAAGATTCGCATAGACAGTATAAATTAGTTCTATGCCCTTTTAGAAGCAAGAATGACCTCGAACTCAGCAGATTTCCCCCGTTTTGAGGGAGAGCTTTATGGTGAGAAGAAAATAATGGGTCAAACTTACCAGTTTCTGCTTTTGTAACGACAGTCCAATCAATGACTCTTGCCTTGACTGTGCTAAGAAGCTCAAGAAAGAAAATCCCAGTTGAAAGGCTTTTATTCTGAAGATGAAAGGATCCAATCCTAAAAGGTTGATATTATGTTGGAATTCAATTACAAACAAAGTCATTTTTTTTCATTGACTACCTTAAAGCTATCCATCTGAGATGTCCTGCCTGCGTTCTTCACTTTGGTGTTGGCCCAATTTAGAATGTCAGCATCTGTAATTTCTTTACCTTTGGAGTGCGCAGAGTGAGTTCTCAAGTTCTTCAGGAGTTGAATCATGGTAAACCTCATTAGCTGCCATAAATATGCTGTGGGATTAAAGAAAAGCAAGTATGAATTCTTTTCGGTGAGAAGTCAGAGCATCCAATGCAAAATGAAGGAGATTGTTAATAAAGTGCATCAATTAACATTGAAGCAACTCATCTATAACTGATCAATATGTGAAAAAGCTAAGGTGTTAGTAGAGATGCAGAAGGATTCTAAAGAGAAACTGAAAAATAGCAATATCTGTCATTAATGGAAGCAGAGGCCCAACTGCATAAGTAGGCATTTACATTATTTGATTCAAGTTGCAGACACCAGTAAAACTAGACAATAGCCAAAATATTACAAAGCATTTTTAAGGAAGCATATGCTTGTAATAATAAATTAAAAGAAGAAGCATATCCTGAGGACAGTGGTTGTTAAGTAATTTACAGAAGAGTGCAAAATCATGGGTAGCTTAAATTTTACTTTTCATAGGATATCTGAAAGCAAAGCAATGCAAACTAACCTAATATGAGCTTCTTATTTCCCTGGACAATGTCATTCCCAGCAACATTGACGAGGGAAAACTGCAATTCCTTCCCTATCTTTATCACTTGGTTGCAATTTTCGACTTTTCTGAATGGCATCTTTATAGGAGGTTTAGTTGCCTGCTTCCAATTAACTGATCCAGGTGAAACTTTGTCAAGCACTTCTAGAAGAACCCACCTGTACAAGCAAGTGCTAACTGTTGGCCAAATGTAAACAGGGTTTTTGAGTCATTGCTTTAAGGGAACATTTCAAAAGCTCACCCATTTCTGACATCCTCAAAAAGATTATTAACGTATGTAACAATGTCAAGACTGTTAATCCACAACCGGAAGCATCTCTCTTCCCTAGAAGTTTGAGCATCATCCTCCATCATCTCAGCATAGGACTCCTTGGCCTTTTCAGTGTCAACTGTGAATCCATTTCTGCAATAGGAAAAAAAAAATCCTAAAGAATGAGCCACAAGTAACTAATGCATGTCAGTTCAAGAACAAGAACCAAACTTTGACTGTTCTTCAGGTTCCCTAAAACTAACAATAGGAGAACATCAATATTAATTGTACAAGTGCAGATGGCACATTTTATGAGCTTAAGGGTAGTATATACACAAGGAGAATCAATATAAATTTTTTTCCCTTTTCTCTCACCTGTGTTGGAATATTTGTGCAACAAATGCAAGATTAAGATTTGGGGAGCCCTCAACAATGTCTTTAGCAGTGAGGAATCGCTTGCAACCCAGTTTCTCTGTTTGATCAATGACTACCTTTGCTCTCGTACGGGGATCACTAGCATTTGCAGGGCTGGCCAGTTCTGGGGCAAGAGATTTTAGCAGGTAAACATAAGCCTCCCCATCCTGCAAATGCTCACTGTAGCAACTTTAGAATAGGAAAAGACACAATTCTGAAACACAAAATTGACATGGCTGTGGTGCATACTATCAGTAAACATCCGTACCTTTATATCAGAAGAGAAGTTTGAAACTTCTTTACTGTAACCAGATTTCTTTAAATGAAAATTCATCCATTTTAGTAAAACTTTTTCTGGTGCTAAACCCATCAGCTCCTCCACCTCCTGCAAGTTTAATATAATGTAAGCAGATGAACAGCATAACATAAATTCATGTTTAGCAGAAATATAAAACCATAAAAACCAAACCTGGTTGTCGTCCACCAATTCCACAAGTTGAGGAGTTTTCTTCAAATTAAGATCTGCTAACAGTTGAACCTGAAGTTGCAATTACATAGTAATCCCACATGTTAGGAAGGTGCTTAACCAACTCTTGAGGACTTACCAGACTATTTTCAAACATCACAAGGATTTGAATATCGTCAATTATATAAAATTGCATGGATAAAGCGAGAAATTAGAGTTGAATACCTTGATAATTTGGGAAATCAATCCAAGTACTAGATGGGGCTGGAAAATTAGAAAGCAGAATCCTTAAGCACATTGCAAACCACAAAGAAAAATATGGCAGGATTTCAATTACTAAAAGTATTAGTGCTACTTACTCTGGCTTCAATGAGGTCCTGAGTTCCAATATTAACAACCGTGCAGCCAATAGCCTTAGCAGAATTAAGGCCAAGGGTGTGGTTCTCATTCCTCTCCCAGGTGTTGAGGTCCTTTTTTTTGTTAATAGCTCGCTCATCTATAGTCCCAGGAACGGCCACATTAATAAGCTTGCTGTACAAAGTATAAAGCAGCACGGATGAACGCGAAAATAAATCTTCCAAAAGCAAAATACAGAATTAGCAAGTGGGAAATAGAACATATACCAAAGAAGAACACCATCTTTTACAATATCAAATAAAGCATTTGTAGCTGGATCTATTGGAAGATATTGCTTCATAAATGGATCTTCTGTCAAGTAGTTGTTAATATGGGAAACATAAGAAGTCTTCTCAGATTCATTAATGTTATGGCGAAAAGTGGTTGTGGATGCCTTGAGGAATGAGGAAGAATATCTCAGTTTTTTTCCAACTAATTTTGCAGGGACTCTTGTTTGGACATTTAAATATGCCTGTCAATCGATACATCCATTAAAAGTACCAAAAAATCATCACTTAAAGATATGTCAAAAGGTAACAAAAACAGATATGCCATTATTCTCCAATGATCAAACCGCAAAGCATCACAAATAAACCAATCAACCTCTAACCTTAAATCAAAGACTTACCCGGAGGAAGGTTTCAAAATCAAATTCTTCTTCTGCATTTGTATAAGACTCCCCCAATATAGCTTTAATCTCGCCCTCATTAAAAACCTCAGTAAAAGGTCTTAATTTTGCAAAAACAGGAGGCAAATCCGCCACTTTGACTCGACCCGATTGAGCCTTTGCAGATAAATACTTCAGCCAATGCAAAATCCATTCAGAAATTGCTATTTATTTTTTGTCAGACCATAAATAGAAAGAGCTACCTCAAATTCTAAGCAAAAGAAAAGGAATGAATACCTTGGATTTGAGGGTGCGTAGCTCCACTTGGGTAAATTGGCCTTGAAGCCATTGATCAGAAACAAGAATACCCACAAAACCAGACATTTTTTTTTTCCACTTATTCTGCTACAAATTAATTCCCCGAATAAGAACTGGTAAGTAGTCCACACTGAAAATGCATAAGCTTGTTAGAATTCACATCATTGATTGATTGATATTTGAACAAAAGAATCAAAATTAAAAAAAATTAGAGATAAACACAATAAAGAGACAATGATTTAAAGGTGATGTGCCTGGGTGCATACATAATCAATCATGCATCAATCAAGAATCACGATGAACGAGAAACCAATATAAAATGAGAAAATAATGATTGAAACCCACGTAAAGAAAGAGAGAAGGAACATTGAAAGATCAGAGATAGGGCATAATTTCGGCTGTTGTTTAGAGAGAAAAGAGATGAATTTAGTGATGTTTGAAAATGAAGTAAATGGATGGAATGAAATGAGAGAGACCCGCGCGAATGCAGGACATTTATAGACATAACAGGCTCTGTCTTCTTTGTTTCGTGGGATTACTAAATTTTTTATTATTTTTTTATTAATAGCGAAAGAATATCATATAAATAAAAGAGTAAATTATTAATAATTTGGTTGAATATATTAATTACTTCATTCATTTTTAAAATACATTATAAAATTTTTTAAATTTATCATCAATAATTAAAAAAATTCCTATTATTTTAAATAAAATATTAATTAACTAAAAATTATTAAGAATATATTTATTTATTTTCTAATAAATTTAATATTTTATTAATTTCAAAAAGATATAATATTAAAAAATGAAAAATATGATATTTTAATATAAAATAATGATATTAATTTTTTTATTTTTAAAATAAAAAAGGATTAATTTGATATTTTATTTATTTATTTATTATTAGGAGGGTCGGCGCCGTTTTATCACTCAGGTTCTGTTTTTAATTGGTTGTTTATATGTTTATTTAAGAGATAACCTTGTTAAAAAAATGAAATAACAAACGATCGAGTTCTCGTGCTGAAGCAAATCAAAGCCCAAATAAGAAAAAAATATTTTCTTAATAATAATTATTATTTTATATAATATAGTGTTAATATGTATTAAATTATTAATAAAAAATATTTTTAACAATATAATTAAATATTATAGCGTATATAACCTTATTTTTTTTATTTTTCAATTCTTAAAATAACCAATTTTATTTTTAAATATATAATGAAATTGATTGTATGTGCTTAATTAATTTGTCATTACTATCGTCATCAAAAGCAGATGTTTTTTCAGTAGAGTGCGGTCGATGCTATCTGTGTGAAAAGAAAGGACATTTTGTAAAATAATGTCCAAACCGGCCTAAATAAGCAATCCAGTTTATACAACAAATCTATAGTGCTTACGATCTGGATTTTATAAAAAGTGTAAAATTGGAATTTAATTATTAAATCTATAGATTGTGGTCATTAAACTAAACATAAATATAAATTCACAATCCATGAAGTTTATAATTAAACCAAACAATGAAATTTCTAGAATTTATAGATTTCAAAATCCTTTAATCTAAACAGACCTTAGATTTTATGGATATTTTGGTTAGGGGTGTTTGAATTTTTTTTATTTAATTGATTAATTTTTAATTTTTTATAAATTATTTTTTTCAAATTTGTTTTTGAAAAAAATATATATTTATCTGGTTATATTTAAAAGCCGTTTTCAAAATTTAAAAAAGTTAAAAATAATAACTTTTTTTTAAAAAAGCATTTTTTTCTTTCGAGTACAATGCCAAATAAATCCTTAACGGGTTAGATTTTGAACAAGTTAACAAAACAAATCATTTATTTTCCTTTCATAGATTGATTAATAATTCATTCTGGTAGACGTAGTTATTCGGACGGTGAAATTGCTCTAACTTATGGTGCAATTTCAAGGGACCATATGAGAACTCTAATCAAATTTCAATATGACTGGGGCTTAGTTTCTTGAAATAATATTGCAACTTGAGAGATCTTATATCAAAGACCAAACTTCTGTTCTGTGATTAATTTTCCACTAAGTACTGAATTCCTGCAAAACTATTGGCTGAAACAAATTACGACTACACTTTCAGATTCACATTCATGACGATTTATATTTTCCTTTGATGATCTTGGAATCAGAACCTATTAAGATATTTGTTAATCATATACAAATACCCAATTTCGATATAGTATCAGATGCTCAAGCAACTTTTAAAGTTAAGTATGTTTAGTTTTTTTTTTTTTTTTTTTTTGAAAAGTGCAAATTTCGGCAATAAGAAATTTCAGTACAAAATGATCCCAAACCATAATAGAGCAAAAATGAAAAGCAAATTTAGCTAAAATATGAGCTGCTAAAATAGCTTGGCGTTTTGTAAAGGAAATAGACCAAT
This sequence comes from Balakata baccata, assembly GCA_949630135.1. Taxonomy (NCBI): domain Eukaryota; kingdom Viridiplantae; phylum Streptophyta; class Magnoliopsida; order Malpighiales; family Euphorbiaceae; genus Balakata; species Balakata baccata. The sequence continues at coordinate 31,180 of CATIWF010066951.1, forward strand.
TTCTTTCCACTTGGAGCAGCTGCAGACAATCTTGAATGATGGAATGAAATTCGTCATCCCCATTAGCTATGTGCTTGATAGCCTGAACCGCATCTTGATAGTCCAACTCAAAAACGACCTTTTGAAAATTAAGCTCCTTAAACTTAGGATAATGCTTCCCGCAAACCAATGGCTTCAGCCTCCCTAGCTTGACAAAGACCATCAATCCTTCGAGATGAGCATTTTACCACCTCCCCTCCACCGTTGCTGTTAAAAGTGGAAAATATATTTGGATTGAGAGAAGATTTAAATCTCAGTTAAAATTAAATATTTCAAAAAATTTTAATTTAATCGAAACATGTAATTAAATATTACATAATATGAAATATACTTTTCATATTAACCTTAACTATTTATCAATAACTTTTAACAAAACATATTTTATAACATTTATAATAATATCCATTTTGCCAAAATCATCTTATGATTTTTAAGAACAAAATAGAAAATAAAAGGATTAAGACAAACATTTTATTACCGAATTCACTAAATGCGCAAATCAAGCAAAAAGACTAAAAACTTTAGTTACGTTGGTAAAATTTCTTTAATAGTTCCAAATAGATAATCACAAATATATCAATCTTACAAATTTATAAGCTACTAATATTTTAGAAATTTTTCTTAGTATTTGTCCTTTAAAGCTCTTCTAAGAAAAACAATGGAAAGAAAAGAGCAAGAAGAAGCAGATTAAGAAAAAGAAGATGTTAACCTTAAGAAAAAAAATCAACATTTACAATTAAACGTTGCAGACGTGGTTGTGGAATTTTGACCTATTTTTTTACTTTTGACTTTTAATATTTTTTAAATAATTTTATTTATGATGCAATAATATTACAACAATTATATAATTCATTTTTCAGTTACCACCACTAATCATAAAATCAATTTTCTCTTCTATTATATGTGGTAATTACTTTAATATACCACTATAGTTAATTTAATTAACAACTTAATTAAATTATTATAATTTTAATTGACACTTTAATTAAAATTATATACAAGAGAAATAGTTAAAATTAATTAATATTAATTTTAACTCAAAAAATATAAGTGATTATTTGTAATTTAATTCTCAATTAAATTACTCCCCACATCATAACTATGGACTAGCCAAATTATTTATTTTGGATATAACTTATAAGGTCAATAATTTTATCATAATGGAATCGAATATCATTTCCGAATTCTTTATATACCTGGATACATTAAGTATTATTTCGGAATTCTCCTTTTAATTACCGATAAAATCTCAAATATTAATTTGACCTCTACATCATAATATTAACTCCTCTCGTTATGATCCCAATATTGATTAAGGTCACAACATGTCAAATCCTATTGAGTGATAATTTGCGTTCTGATTAAAATAAGACTTATAATTATTAATCTAATTAATAATTCAATCTTACATTGAATAAGTCATATTTTTCCTGATCAGGAATTTATTTTATCAAAACCAAAATATCAACTGCATTAGGATCTTGTCCTAGTGCTACAGGGTAACAAGTTCATGTCTGACTACATGACTAACTGTGGTGACAACGAGCCGGATAACCAAGTGTGAATAGCCTAGTACAAGGCAATAGCACATCCATAGTTACCCATAAAAGGACAATTTCGACACCTCAAGTCAGAGAATTTCGAGTCATAAAAGACTCATATATTATGACCAAGATAATAATTGTTGACATCTAGCACTATCTGTGCAGTTATTATCAGGCGTCACTGTTCGGTACCTTTAATTCTTTAAGAATCCACTGGTTTATATAGATATCATTATATCATGGAGAATGAGATTTATTTTCAAAATAAACCATGTGATAACATAGAGATTCAATAAACATTCAATTCATTGTCTTATACCGGTTATGAATATTTTTTAAAATTATTTTTACCAGAGATATTTATCTCATTATTATCAACAATTTAATAATAAATTATCTGTAGATAATCAAAATGTCATATATTTCATATTATATTTAATTAATGTATTCATAATTTAATCAACTTGAATATTTATTTATTATGAATGTGAAATATACACGTATCCATTGTAATATATTATTTAATATATCATGTACAAAGAAACAAATACGAGCAATTGCTCTTGTGTCTAAGACCCAAGCAAATAATGAGTTAAAAGAACGATCATAATTTAAATGAACATTTAAATTCAAAGGATGAGAAATACCTGAAGGACCTACAATCCCTTTGTCTTTGGTTTTCTCTAAACTTTTTAGATAAACCGGACAATTTCTCTTCCAATAACCATCCTTTTGATGATAGAAGCAGGTTCTTTTGTCAACTTTTGGCTTAAGTTGGTCTTTTGCCTTCCCTTTACCCTTTTTAGAATACAAAAAAGAGGGAATGAAACTTTTTCCTATAGTGGTATTCTTCTTTTTCCTTTTCTTTAGACAAGAAGAAAAAGTTGCCACTAATACTTCTATTTCTTTCTTTTGGGGATTAATCACAGTATTTTTGTAATAAAACAAATTTTGTTGCAATTCTTGTAAAGTGCTCTTAACTTTGTTCAAATGGAAGTTAGAAATGAAATTTCCATAAGAATGTGGAAGTGATGCTAAGATGCGGTCTATCTTAAGCTCCGCATTCATGAAGAAATTAAGACCTTCAAGACAGTAAATAAGTCTTATCATCTCACTAACATCTTGGTCTTCCTTCATTTTCATTTGGAATAGTTAAAGTGAGTAGTCCTACTAGGCTTGCCAAAACTTTCCTTTACTAACTCCAAAATATCATCACAAGTTTCTATCTTTTCATATTACTCTTGTAGCTTATTTTCCATAGAAGCAAGTATGTAGCATTTTGCTTGGGTGTTCTTATCAATCCAATATGTATAATGTTGTTTTTCAACCTCACTTGCATTAGCGGTAGGCACTGCAAGTTTTGGCTTACTAGCAACATCCCACAAGTGCTGCTGAATAAGCACCAGCTTAAGGTTCTTTTACCAGTCTACATAATTAAATTCGGTAAGCTTATTACGGTCCAAAAACGATTGGAGTAGTGATGGTGTAGCCATATTATTAGAAAAAAATAACTGCAGAAATAAAATATATCAATTTAATTATATATTAATGGTCAAACCATTTAACCAAAATGATTTAGACATAAAATTATAGTGGTTTCTCCCAACGCATCCTACACTTCCCTTGTAAAAAATGGAAGTTCCGTGGGGGTGTACTTGTAGTGGGTAAATTGGATCTCAATAATACTCTAATTAATATTCATCAGTTTTTCATAGTGACATTCTTGGAATATTAACATATTAATGAGATGACAATTTTTTGTCAAATATAACAATTGCAAACCCAATTTATTTTCTTTTTAACCGGTTCCTAATACATTAACTCTCAGCTTCACAAAATGGCATTCTTGGGCTAACATATTAAATGAATCCTACCCACAAGATTAATAAAACAAATGGACTCAATCTAGTGCCACTCAGCTTCACAAAATGACGTTCTTGCAATATTAGATGTTCATCCATTTTACAAGTCAAATACATCATTTGACCTTATCATTAATATACAACAATTTGTATATTAATGCTCCTATGGAGAGCCTCAATATATACATCTTATATTTTTATTGGATTCATTATATTTGAGAAAATTACTTGGTCTTTTATCCTAATTTTAAGGTCTCATTTTGTACATTAACTAGATTAAAAATTTACTAGCATTCATAAAGCAGTAAATTTATTTTTGAATTATCACATAATCCAATTTTAAGGTCAATATTTACACATCAGTCTTTTTCATATCATATCTCATATTATCATAAAATGTGATCACATCTATACTCATATGGTTATGGATCTATAAATATACATATGATATTTAATTGAATAAAATGCATATTATCATTCATTAGCATGCACTTTATATTTCATAAACAAATATGAGCTTATTATATAATAATATTATATAATGTTTAAATTAAATTAATTTTGAAGTAAATATATCTACAAATATTTTGTAAGTATACTTTTATTTTTACCAAATCCATAAAATGGATTTTATAAATAAAGGTAGAATTTTTTCAACAACTTGAAAAATCAACCACATAAAAATTTATATATATAATTTAAATCTCATTTCAATTAAACCACATAAATAAATAATTATATATAATATAAATATCATTTAAATTATTATATATATATATTTAATCTAAATTTAATATTTAAAGCTCACATATTCAATTATTTACCATATATAATCACATCACATGCAATAATAGAAATTAATTATACAATTTACAATCCTAATGCAATTGCTAGAAAAATTCTCCTCCCAAAATGGAAAATACAAATTAAACTCCATCATTGCAAATCTTTTTTGTTGCTCCTCTACAAAATTTTCGGGCCTCTATGTTCTAAAAGAAAATTTTTATATTATATTCTTTTGGCATACTAAGGATTTCAATATAATGGTAAAAATAAATTATGGATCTATTAATATTACAAACCAATTTATAAAAATAATAAAACTCATAACACCTTTAAAAAATCCAAAACAAAACGAGGAAAAATATCTTGAAACATCACGTGCAATATAATATATAGATCAAATCTAAAAGAACAACAAGAAAATTATTCATCACTAAACTGAGCTTTCTAGCATAAAAGAGTCATTTTGCTAAAAAATTCATGGAATGACTCTGATACCAATTGTTGAAAGCGGAAAATATATTTGAATTGAGGAGAGCTCTAGGTCTCGATTAAAATTAGAGATTTCAAAAATTTTTAATTTAATCGAAACATGCAATCAAATATTGTGTGATATAAAAATACACTTTTTATGTTAACTTTAAGTATTTATCCATAATTTTTTGTAAAATATATTTTATAATCTTTGTGGATAATATTCATTTTGCCAAGATCATCTCATGATTTTTAAGAATAAAATGGAAAATAAATGGATTAAGACAAATCTTTTATTACCGAGTTCACCAAGTGCGCAAACCAAGTAAAAAGACCAAAAACTTTAATTGTGTTGATGAAACTCTTTTGCTAATCCCAAATATATAATCACAAATATATTTTTCTTGCAAACTTATAAACTACTAACACTTTAGAAATTTTTCTTAGTATTTTTTCTTCAAAGCTTTTCTAAGAAAAACAATTGAAAGAAAAAAAAAATTTCGAAGAGCAAGAAGGAGAAGCAGATTAAGAAAAAGAAGAAGATGTTAACTTAAAGAAAAAAATCAACATTTACAATTAAACGTTGTAGACGGTGGTTGTGGAATTTTGACCATTTTTCTAATTTTTGATTTTTTTTAAATAATTTTATTTATGATGCAATAATAATATAATAATTCCATAGCTTATTTTCCAGCTATCATCATTAATCATAAATCTTTGTTTCTATTATATGTGGTAATTTGTTAGTCTCAGATGTATGATTGCAAATATATCGTTCTTACAAATTTATAAACTACTAACATTTTAAAAAAAAATTTAGTATTTTTTCTTCAAAGCTTTTCTAAGAAAAACAATTGAAAGAAAATTTTTTTTTCGAAGAGCAAGAAGGAGAAGCGAATTAAGAAGAAGAAGATGTTAACTTAAAGAAAAAAATTCAACATTTACAATTAAATATTGCAGACGGTGGTTGTGGAATTTTGACCCCTTTTTAACTTTTGACTTTTGATTTTTTTTAAATAATTTTATTTATGATGTAATGATAGGGCAACCATTACATATCTTATTTTTTAGCTGTCATCATTAATCATAAAATCAATCTTCTCTTCTATTATATGTGGTAATTACTTTAGTATACTATTATGGTTAATTTAATTAACAACTTAATTAAATTATTATAATTTTAATTAACACTTTAATTAAAATTATATACAAGAAAAATAGTTAAAATTAATCAATATTAATTTTAAATTTTAACTCAAAAAGTATAAATGATTATTTCTAATTTCATTCTCAATTAAATTACTCCCCACATCATAAATATGAACTAGCCAAATTATTTATTTTGAGTGTGACTTACAAAGTCAATAATTTTATCAAAATGAAAATATAATATTAACTCCTTAATATTATATTGGACATCATTTCCGAATTTCTCATATACTTTGATACATTAAGTATCCTTCCGGAATTCTCCTTTTAATTACCGCTAAAATCTCAAATATTAATTTGACATCTAAATCATAATATTAACTCCTATCATTATGATCCCAACATTAATTAAGGTTACAGCATATCAAACCCTACTGGTTAATAATCTAATAAGTGATAATTTGTATTCTGATTAAAAAAAGAATTATCATTAATAATTTAATCTTACATGGAATAAGACATATTTCTCATGACCAGGCATTTAATTTATTAGAACCAAAATATCAACTCCTTTAGGATTTTGCTCTGGTAGTACAGGGTAACGAGTCCTACTATTGGTAATCTCACTACATAACTAACTGTAGTAGTTACGAGCCGGATTACCAAACGTGAATAGCCTAATACAAGGTAAGAACACCTCCACAGTTACCCATGAAAGGACAATCTTGACATATCAAGTCAAAAGAGTCATAAAAGACTCATATATTATGACCAAGATAATAACTGTTGATATCTAGCACTATCTGTACAGTTATTATCAGATATCACTGTTCAGTACCCTTAACTCTTTAAGAATTCACTGGTTTATCTAGATATCATTATATCATGGAAAATGAGATTTCTCCTCAAAATATATCATGTGATAACTTAGAGAATCAATGAATGCTCAATTCATTGTTCTATACCGGTTATGAATATTTTTTAAGATTATTTTTACCAGATATATTTATCTCATTATTATCAACAACTTGATAATAAATTCTCTGTAGATAATCAAATGGTCGTATATTTCATAGTATAATTTAATCAACAATTTGAATATTTATTTATTATGAATGTAAAATATACACGTGTCCATTGCGGTATATTATTTAATATATAAAAAACAGTGAATGTAATAGGACATACACACCACTTATAACAATTACAAATAATCGCACCTAGACCAATACTATGACCTGCTGAGGAGAGGGTTGCATCGATGTTATACTTGTAGAAAGCAATGGGTGGTTTAACCCATTTTACTACTTGGTGTTGCTATTTAAACTGAGATGAAAAACTTGTTTGAGCATTATCTGTGGCCCAACTATACAAATAATTCAAAGCACTATGAGCAACATAAGCTGCTGTGGCAGTAGAACTTTTCCACAATCCATCATTTCGATGCTTCCAAATACTCCATGCTATCACACTAAACTTTCCCACTTTGAAACTATCCTCTGATGGCTTATATTATGAAAGAGCCAATCCTTAAAGTTAACAGGCTCATTAGCAGCAACATGAATAACATCGACCATATTAGCAGCCAATAACAATTTCGAGCAAACGGACAATTGACAAACAGATGTTTCAAGCATTCAACAGAAGAATCACACAGCAAACAACAAAGAGTAGTATTTATACATTTCCTCTGCAGATTGATTCTAGAAGGAAGGCAATCACGAGCAGCTCTCCAAAGGAAGTTCTTTACCTTAGGGGGAATGTTCAAAGACCATAACCGCTTCCAATTACCCTCCACATGGAGCTGTTGTTGAGAATCCATCATCTGCATAAACTCTACATATCCCGATTTCACTTTGTAACAGCCAGAAAGGCTATAATGTCACAATGGTCTATCTTGTTCCCACTTTGTGCTCAAAGGAATACTCGAGATCACATATAAATCTCTGTCCTCAAAAAGCTCAGCCAACAAGTTCAGGTCCCAAGCTTACCTATGGCAACATCAATTCACAAACCTTCATATCTACATCATCAGCGCAGGAATGAAAAATTACCTTGAAAATTAACTTAATATCTTTTTTCTATTCTCTTATTTATTCATATCAAATATGGAAGTATTTAAAATTGTTGTTGAATGCCCTAAAAACATATTATGAATTTTTTTTATTTAATTAATTTTTAATTTTTTATAAACTGCTTTTTTTCTAAATTTGTTTTTGAAAAAAATATCTATTTAAATTTTTCTACTAAAAACATTTTTTAAACTTTCCGGAAAAAAAACTTTTCCAATACTCAATCCCTAATAGACGCATATAATTTATATTCACATTATGCTGTGTGCGTAATGTTTCATGAGAATCAAATGCTTAATGCCACATTTTGACAGGAGCTTCGGACAAGGCATAAATCTACCGTGCCTGAATTACTTTCTAAAAATTATTAGTGGGTAAGCCTTTTTTTTTTTTCCTAATATATAAAGTCATAAGGTACATTCTAGTTCATGTTTAGGTTTTTTTTGATATATTTTATATTCCTTGGATACAGTTTTTCCAAGAATACAATTCGCAGTTGCTGGAATCTTCCAATTATATAACCAGGCGGCATGCTGTCAAGGTATTTTTTTTTTTTTTCCATTTTTGCTCAAGAGAATTATTTCTTTCACTTTTTTTTTCTTTTTCTGTTAATTGCTTTTCATGGTGATGGTTTCTTACCTTCTTCTACACTAACTAATAAAGTCCTTTCTTCAAATAAGTTTTTTTTTCATTTTTCTTTTTTGCTAAAAGCTATAAAATCAAAGCTGGTCTTATGGACAGATTTTAATACAATTGATAGAGAAATAAAGAAAAATCAAGAGAAGGTTATTCCTTTTCTAATTTAATTATGTGTTGGCTGGACATGTTGTTTTGTTTCAGTTGAAGAATTGGGATTGCCAAATGTTTGAATATTTTACTGGCAATGTTTATAGAGTGATTGATTTCACGAATTTCAAACATTTTCTGTTTTGCTTTTATAATAATATATTATCTGTTGTCTCTGTTGCTGGGAGATATGCTACTGAACATACAAATTCAGTTTTAATGGTCCGCTATGTTAAAGTTCATTAGAAAATATGAGAATCTTGATGAATCTTTTCAAGGTATTTCCGAACTTTATAGATTAATTTAGGGTGAATTATATTTATAGTACTCTAATTACTTAACTTGTAATAACTGAGTACCTAAATTATTATTTGTAACAAAAAAAACTTATTAAACTTTAATTTTGTAATATAAAAGTATCTGCCATCAAAATTTGTTAAACTATTTAACGGAATACTAATATAAACTTTTCACATCAGCAAAAAAATTCAACGTGTAAACACTACAAAAAGGATTCCATAAAATTTTCTTCTTTCTCACCATTTTTTCACAATTTCTCTTACTTTTTCTCAAACTAAATATAATCAAATATTTCGTTAAATAGTAAAAATTTTATGGGATCCGTTTTGTTCACATGGCATTTAAACGTGGAAATTTTTTACTAATGTAGAGAGTCTACATTAGCATTCCGTTAAATGGTTTAATAAATTCAGACGACATGTACTTTTATGTTACAAAATACAAGTTTAAAGGGTTTTTTATTACAAAATTAAAGTTTAAGGAATTTTTTATTACAAATAATAGTTTAGATGCCAAGTTGTTTTAAGTTAAATAGTTAGAGTACCATTGGTGTAATTCACCAGTAATAGATTTGGGATCATTTAAAAATTAATAAATTTTGGTTTGCATTTACATCTATTGTAAATCCATTTAATTTTGTAACATAAAAGTATTTTCTATCAAAATTTGTTAAATTATTTAACGAAATATTAATATAGACTTTCCACATCAACAAAAAAGATCAACATGTAAATACCATGAGTAAAAAATGGGTTCCATAAAAAAATTTCACATTTCTCATTACTTTTCCGCTCTTTCTCACTTTTTCTCAAATCAAATATAATCAAACATTTCGTTAAACGGTAAAAATTTTTTTTGTGATCCATTTTGTATACATGACATTTATACGTAAAAATTTTTTATTAACGTGAAAAGTCTACGTCAGCATTCTGTTAAATAATTTAGCAAATTTAGATGACAAGTACTTTTATATTACAAAATATAAGTTTAAAGAGTTTTCTATTATGAAATTAAAGTTTAAAAGATTTTCAAATAATAGGTTTAGATGCTGAGTTGTTATAAGTTATATAGTTCGAGTATCATAGGTGTAATTCACCCAAATATCCAATAATATATTTGGGATCATTTAAAAATTAATAAATTTTGGTATGTATTTATATTTATGATACTTCAATTATTTAACTTGGAACAATTTAGTATCTAAATTAATATTTGTAACAGAAAACTCTTTAAACTTTAATTTTCTAAAATAAAAGTATATTAAAATTTGTTAAATCATTTAATGAAATGCTAATATGAACTTTCCACATCCGCAAAAAGTTCAACGTGCAAACACCATGTGTACAAAATGGATTCTACAAAATTTTCACTTTTTTTTATCGCTTTCTCATACTTTTTTTCACTTTTCCTCGAGCAATATATAATCAAACATTTTATTAAATGCTAAAAATTTTTTGCATAATCAATTTTATACACATGACATTTATATGTGGAAATTTTTTACTTATGTGGAAAGTGTACGTCAATATTCCATTAAATGATTTAACAAATTTTGACGGTAAATACTTTAATATTATAAAATACAATGAGTTTTCTGTTATAAAATTAAAGTTTAAAAGATTTTCTATTACACAATTCTTTGAATTTTCCGATGTGGCATCTATATGAATGATGATGTAATATTATATGTCAGCATTCTAATCCTACGTTATTGTCTACATCAACAATGTGGTGAGGAAATATTGCCCAAAGTGATTTTTATGGAAAAAAATTAAAAAAGTTATTTTTATACAAATAATCAAAAGTATAATCACCGTAAAATATCTCTAAACAGAGAAAATTAAAAAACAAAAAGGGGGATGAGAAACCTAAACTGATGATATGATTACAGGCTAATTAACCTGAAAAATTTTTAAGATAAATCAAATCTATTAAATCAATACAATTATACAATGATATATATTTAATTACTTTATTTTTTATCTAAAATAAAATAATTAAATATATATTATTAAATTATTATACTAGTATACAATGATTTTAACATATATGATCTACTTAATAATTTCTGGAATTTAGATTAGTTGACGAATTTATTCGTAACTGTTTATGAAAATTAAAAAAAAAAACTATTTTTTCCCATTACTTTATTGGCTACTTCCACGTGTCCGAGCCTGGATTTTCTTCTGCTTTCATCTTCAACATGTGGAAGCCAGCCTTGTCAATGTGTTTACTTTGCCGTTATAATATTTTATATATGCCCATAATATATCTTTATTTTATTATACATATTGTGCATTTCTTTAAGTTCTAGCTAGCTGGCTCAAGTTCAAGAAATAGTGCAAACAAATCAAATTAAATGTAAACAAAATACAATGAAATGTATGTCTGTATATAGGAAGAAGAGTACAGCCACTCTATCACACTCTACTAACAAATCACCGTAAAATATCTCTAAACAGAGAAAATTAAAAAACAAAAAGGGGGATGAGGAACCTAAACTGATGATATGATTACAGGCTAATTAACCAAAAAGTTGTAAGTATGGTGGGGTGAGTATGAGCAGCGGCCCAGGGACACTAAGCACCATACCCATTAACGCCATTAGTTCCATTGGAGTATTTATCAGAGCTGGCTGTTTTCTTCCTCTTGAGGACAATGACCCATGTCAATATCTCTAGAACAGCAGCAGTGGCACCCAAAAATATGAGAATGCCACTGTAAATCCTTTTCCATTTTTTTTCTGGGTCCAAAATATCAAATCCCTCATATATGTTAACAATGCTCAAAATTATGGTTGTATACCCAATTGAATGATGGTATATGTTCCAATACAATCTGTATTTGTGATCTGGCTTTGGCCTCAATAGCAAAGCAAACACCTGCACAAATTCAAAAAAAGAAAATAAATTTAGTATACCCATGACAATAATTTATCTAACCCAGTTTTTATTTTCCATTTTTTTTATATACGATTTTATTTATTTTTTATAATAGAAAGAAATTTTGGATCCTTCATAGTGGTTGGGGGGTGGGTGGATGGCTGCCTATTGCCTAAGCTTCTAGAGGCGTAAGGCGGAAAAGTTTAAAATATCCCACATGAAAAGCCGACTCATAAGGACATAAAGAAAGTATTTGTCAAGACACAAACATTGACTTATTTGCTTTTTGGATCTTAGAAACAAAGAAATTTAGGTGGAAATTTCTTAGTTTAGACAAAAATCCAGCAACTCTACCAACAACAAAGGAAAGAAAGATTGAAAATTTTAAGAAATGGCTGGAAAAAATTAATTTCAGATTTTATTCACAGTTTGAAAAAAAAAATATAACGATTTCAATTATCTGAACTGTGAATTGTAAAGTCTCGACCTAAAAATTACCTGAAGTGTGCCAAGGCAGAAGAGAGTGATGCCGATGTTTCTGTGCTTGCCGTACTTAATTCCAGGAGAATCACTGCCAAGTTTCAGGCCGGTTCCCCAACCGGCAACACCGATAATATACGCAGAGGATTGGCAAGCAGCATGAAGATAAAACCATGCTGGGTTTGCTACCTTAAATACCTTCGCATATCTAGCAATCATGATTCCTATTGGCATCAAAATTCCCCAGCTCACTGCGTTTAACACCCCATGAACCTGAAATTTTTCCAATAAAAAAATTCACCTTTAGCCTTTGATTAATTTTATTTTTGCTAATTAAAATTGTTAACAGAACACCAAGATTTTGATTTTTGACTTACATTCTTCTTGCTGCTTGATCGAGCACCACCGGCAACGCTGGTTCCAGTTTCAAAATTTATAGTGCCCATTGATGCTTTGTTTTCAGAACCCATAGCATGAGCATTAAAAGTAGTTCCAGACATCGAACCTTCTTGCCAAACTTGATTTGTGCTTATCAAGCTATTATCAAGCTGCAAAGTGGCGAATATTATCATCTCCCCGTTTGAATACTCTGCCCCGATGTTTGAGACCCCGAAGCTCAAGCTACCAGGCTGCATACTCGGGCTCAGACTGTCGATTGAGGTAGTATAAGCAGTTGGCACGCCAGAGGAATTATGGAAAGCTACAATAGCCTGTGAACCCACCATTCTTTGGCCGCTAGGATTCAGAGACCAAACCACCCAACTGGTGGTTGTCGTTCCTGTTTTCCGGAAGGCAATATCGGCGGTGAGATTAGATGCATGATAATTCCAATAAATGAAGGAACTCAATACAGGGAGATCGTTGCAGGCTGAAAAAACTTGATTGCTTGAGAAACTGTGGCCTAGGCAAGTTTGAGCTGAAGAGGGAACAACGCTCATGAACATTAGAAGAAGACAAGAAAAGAGCGCAGTTGCTATAGATTTATCCATGGTGATGAATTAAAGAAGACGATGTGTGTTATAATTCAATTCAATCGATTTGTAGAGATGAATTGAAATCAATTTTTTTTTTATATCTAGGTATTTTGCAAAATTGTTCCCTTTTGATGAATTGAGATGTGTGGACGGAGAACATTGAGATGTTTGTATATATATAAACAAAGAAGGAGCCATGGCCGAGGAAGGAAGATTGGGAGAAGTCTCCAACTCCAAATGAGACGGAGTAGTCAACAAGGGAAAGTAGGTTGTGGTTCTTTGACTAGTTCTTTCTTTTAAATGGGAACGATTATTTTTTAAGAAATAATAATGGGTAAATTACCATAATTAAATACTAGTCGTCTATTTTTTTAAATATATTATAAATTCTTCTAAATTTAATTTAATACGTTATATAATTTTTTTGTAATTTTTTTATTATATATAAATAATATGTCAAATTTATCAATCTTTTTTTATTTTAAAAAATATCAAAAAAATTTATAATATCGTCAACTTGATACTAAAATATCAAATTTATTATTTTTTTAATATTATATTTTTTAAATTAACAAAATATCAAATTTATTAAAAATATAAATAAAGATATTTTTGGTATTTTTTAGCTAACTAATTGAATATTTCATTTAAAAGTAAAGGAGAGACCAATTAGTGTATTAGAATTAAACATGATGGATTTTATAATGTATTTCCGAAAATAGATGCATCAATTAATGTATTTAACCAAATTTCAGAGGTGTATTAATAATTTATTCAATAATAATTGTAAAAACACATATTTAAAAATGATTAAATGAAGAAGGTTAATAAAAATAATAAAAGTTATTACAAGACAAATGAAGATTTAATTGATGTTAAAAGATAGAGAAAGTATTTTGGATTACTATTTAGAGTTTAAAAATTTTTTTATAAACTTTTAAAAAAATATATTTATTTATATGCTTTTACTAAAAATAAATTTTAAAACTAAAAAATTAAAAATGTAAAATTTTTTTTGAATTTTTTTTTTTTTTCTAAAGGCAATGCCAAACAAGGCTATAGTGGTAAAAATAAATAAATTAGATAATTGATTGATATTCTCATTTGTGAAAATTGTGGTTTCAAATTTAAATCTTTATACCATTTCTACTCATATTGGTGAGAATTTAACATATTTATAATGTACGTTAGAGCATGATTACTATCTGTTGTATACTAATCAATCTATAAAAAAAAGTTGATGGACATTAATCCGTATTTTTTACAAATTTATAAAAAACGTCGAATGAATAGACTTAAAACATATAAATTCAGGCCTTTTAGTATGATTTTAAATAAGGAAAAATTGCAACCAAAAAAAAAAAATCTCTGCATTTTCAAAATTTCTACAATTATATCTCGTTATACAAAAATTTTATTTAAATTATATGACTTTTTATTTTAATAATAAATTTAGTTTCAGTATTATAAAACCACATTCTAAATCTATGTGACACTTGGATTGTCCAAATGATATGATAGATAACATGAATTGTTCAAATAATATGATAGCTAGATTTGAAGAGCGTGAATTGTCCAGAAAACATAGATGGTTCATATGACACGTCAGATGATCTGTCAACTAAATTCAGAATGTGGTTACGTGAGACCAAGATTATATTTATTACAAAGTCAAAAATTTATATAATTTAAATTAATTTTTTGTAGAAGGTGGTAATTTAAGTGTGAAATTTTTGAAAGTCAAGATTTTTGTTTTGTAATTTTCTCTCAAAATAGATACATCTCTTAGATTTTTTACTTAATCTATTTTTTTTATTAGAGAAAAAATGATAAAAATTAATGAAAAGAATATATGTTGATTCTTGTTTGAAATTTATATATACAGTGTGTATAGTGGTTCTTTTCTTTTGATGTCCAACTACTCTCCACGTTCACACTTTACTTTCATCAACTCGTCATCCAGTTTCTACGAAGATGGTTTGTTTGTACGGTCCAGTTTGTATTAATATTATTTGTTTAGGATTTTATCAAGGCTCTTATTAAAATTAATGCATTAATAAAAATAATCGTTTTTCTTAATGCATTAATACTTTTAAAAAAAATAATGCAGTAATACTAGGAAAAAAAAGAAAAAAAAAAGCAGGAAAAGTAGAGAAGTGGGCCTGCACGCATAAGAAAGGAAGTCTTCAACTATGAATTTGTAAAAAAATAAGAAAAAGAAGACAATGTGACCAACTTCATTAACACGTACGTAATTATAATTAGGATAATTATATTATACATCCCGGTATATCATGGTAAATTGATATTTTATATTATAGAATGGACATTGATTCAATTATATAATTTTAAACAGCTCAAATTATATAGCACTAAACTAAAATGTTTATAAAGTGTTATGTATCTTTATAATTAATTAATCAAAACTCAAACATGATTTGTGTAGCGATTAAAGACCCGACCCAAACTCTGGAAAGTTACATTTTACTTGAAAGGAATTTAAGTCCGTTTAATTAATAATATGAAATTTAAGAATAAATATATATGAAATTTAAATAATCATTTAAATGATTTTTTTTACAAAAAAAAAAAACACAAATGTGTTGACCAAAGAGAGGTCGGTACGCATTCAGACTTGGCGTTTTCATCAATTTTCAAACGTGGGAATGACGGTGTGGCTTTCTTCTTCCCGGAAAATGAAATTTAGATATTTTGATAGTGACTTGTTTGACGAACACGGCTACCTGCTACGACGTCGTATCAGATTGTCGCGGTCTAATTTTGCCGTGTGGGATGAACTTTTGCTTGTCCTTTTGTCGCTTCACCCACCCACCCCCGACGCGTTTTTAACTTCCGATTGAGAAAAAAAAAAAAAAAAAAACTTCTTAACCGTGGCTTTTTTTTTTTTTTTTTT